>CM076582.1:1270000672-1270179142 GCA_034641835.2 Pinus albicaulis
TTAAATTTTTTTATTGGATAGTTGAACTACAATTGGCATGACATGTGAAGTAATGTTTTGATATAATCAAAAAGTTTTTAAAACTCAAATTTTGGATGGTTGAAGTACATTTGGCATGTGAAGTAATGTTGTGATATATAAATTTTTTGTTAAATTAAAACTAAGTTTTGGATGGTTGATCCACATTTGGCATGTGATATAATGTTAAATGTTTTTATTGGATAGTTAAACTACAATTGGCATGACATGTGAAGTAATGTTTTGATATAATCAAAGAGTTTTAAAACAAGTTTTGGATGGTTGAAGTACATTTGGCATCTTAATATCCTTCTTTTTATCTCTACATACTCTTGTTTGAGTGAAAAAATTTCCAATGGGAAGAACATAGCTTTTCAATCCAACTAACCATATCAATTGAGCTATATTTGAAAAAAGAGTAAAGAAAAGCTAACATGCCAAAAAAACATGCCGGGAAAATAATCTTCGTGGTTGTCGTTTTTATTGGAATAGCTAAATCATATTAAGGATTATCCATCCAAAAAAAAATTCAATGAAGAGAATCCTTAATATGATTTAGCTATTCCAATAATAAATAACAACCAAGCAGGGATAATTTTAAGGATGGAAAATTATCTTGAAGTTTAAAAAATTGGCGAATCTCATTAGTTTCTAATATGAAAACTATAAAATGTTTATTGATGTATTTGTAAAATTATTCAAATTTATAAAGATATTATACATATTGTCTATATAATGTTGGTGATTATTAACATAAATTAATTTTATATTGTAAAATTTGGGCGAATCATTTTTATAAAAAAAAATGGAAATTGGCGAATCTTTTTTTTGGAAAAACCATGGAAAATTATCCCACCTGCAAATATTAGCCCCTAAAATTTTCCATGCAACCAAGGACATTATTTTGTTGGCTTTTTGGTTTTTTTTACTTTTTTTTCAATTAACACTCAATTGATATGGTTAGTTGGATTGAAAAGCTATGTTCTTTTCCTTGGAATTTTTTTCACTCAAACAAGATTATGTAAAGATAAAAGAAAATCTTAAGATTAATTTCAAGTACAATAAAGTGTTCCAAACATTTTCCCACATGATGATACCTTCGTTGACCTCTAAAAATTAGTTGATGGGCTATATGCTCTACCTCTTTCCCATATAAATCCCTTTATTTTTGATTGGAAATATAAGAAGTAGATATATGTTTGTTGAATTTCGGTCAATGTCATTAATGCACTCAAATATGTAGCCTTGTTGATTTATAAATTGGTAAATTGATGACATTAAGTTAAGAGCATTCTAGAACATATATATTCAGTATGTGAAACATTTTTCATCAATACACATGGGAAAAATACTTGAACAATTAATTGCATTATATAACATATATATATCCAATACGTGCACAACATTTTTCATCAATGCATGTATAGAAAAGCTAAGTTTTCAGTTAATTTCCTAGAACATATCCGACCATTGGACAATCAAATTTTGTACTATATTTTCTATTAGGAATAGAGATGTGGTTCAAATCCCACCAAAATTTGGAGAAGTGCTATGAGTCTCTTGTCTGAAGGGAATCTTCATACAAATCTATACTGTGGATGATTTATTTACATTGTGGATACCTTTTTACCAAAAAATCCCACGAGAAAAACTGGTGACATTCAGTTCGTGTATATGTCCAGTACATGAAATATTTTTCATCAGTGCACATAGAAAAACTACTTTTAGTTAATTTCATTCTAGAACATGTATATTCAGTACGTGAAACATTTTTCATCAATGCACATATAGTAAAAATACTTGAACAGTTGATTTCATCTAGAACATAAATACATAAATCCAATACATGCAACACTTTTCATCAATGCATGTATAGAAAAGCTACTTTCAGTTGATACTAGTGTGCATGTACCAAAACAATTTGTACGTGTGCAAACACTTGCATAGATAACATAACAAGACAGTTCAATTTTTAGTTGAGTTCTGGAAGTTCTAAAACATAATCGAAAGAGAAGAAATTGTTGGGCAGTTCAATCAAACAAATTCCAATAGAATTCCATTTTCAATGATCCGTTCATGATCGAATTTTGACATTTTCCATTTCTTAATTTTTCTTTTTTTCTTTGATTGAACCTCTATCAAATTTATGTGTGCTGCACACACCAAGTGACTATATTGAAAACTTATGAAATTAGGTTCATAGCCTTCAAAGTAAACAAAATCCCCACTTTGATTAGTTTGTTTGACAAAATACCTTTCAGTATAATAGATCCTCTTTCATATGGAAATTCGTGATCATTATAGTTTACTAATAATTTCATTTTTTGTTCAGTGCAACGCATTAAATAATACTTCACATTTTCATCATTTTTAGTAGGTGCAATTACAACAAAAACATCTCCTACAAAATAAAACAAACTTCACAAAGTTATGTATTTAAATTTATTTCTAGATATTTATCATTTGAAAGAAATTCAAATGTTACATTCTCTAACAAGATCAAAAGCTCGGTCACCATTGGATGATATTGTAGTCTCCTCTGATAGCATTTCTTCAAACATTTCCACAAACATTTTTCCCTTTGTATTTAGCTCTATATGTTTCCAATATTTTACATGGATCTTGTTTTCACAAACATCATTGGATTCTGTGTTGTCTATGCAAACATGACAAAAACAAGAAAATTTTCTTGTATCCAATGAAAACACATTTATGGACAACTTTGTTTTAATTTAATGCAATTTTTGAGTCCCTTTATTGTTTCAACGTCATTTCCAATTGATCTATGTACGTCTTTGATCCCAATATGCCAAAAAAACCTTTATATGGAAAATTCAAAGAAGAATGTAAATATGACATCAAAATTAAATCAAAGATAATCATTGTGATAAATGTACACAATTTAAGATTAGATATCCAATAAAAATTGAATTAAATGTACCTTCGTACTTCCCTTGATCGGTTAGTCTCATGGCTTAGAGCAGTGATGCACCATTGAATAACTTCTTTAGCATACACGAGTCAGCTTGCAGGGGAGTTCATTTGATATCTTCGAAGTGCTCGTTTTATGCATGCCCCTGCACCGTCATGTTCTCCTTTTCCATGGCCAGTCTCAAAGAAATTCCAACAATGTTTAATGTAGGTTTTCTTATGAAGACAACACAAAAAAAATAATGATCGTGTAGATATGAATTGACCTGCGCATCGATCTAACAATATCCAATTTTCATTGAATGTTATTCCACAATTTTTCAAGGAATAATAAATTTTTCAAACACAGTGTTGTACAAAATATGTATCATGTGTATGATCATCATTGATATAAAAGTGATATTCTTTAATAATATGCCGATTTTCACTTGTGATTTCTATATGATCGATGTTTTGTTCAGCATTTCTATATAGAATATGGAAAATCATGGAGACTCGGTCAGAATGATATTATTCACTCTGAATTTATTTTTGTGGAAAAAATGTGTAGTTTTCTGCAAAATCAATTACTGAAAAAATGGTCCCTAGTGGAAAATATTCATGGGATTTTTTTAATTGCAAGTCTTGCCATCGAGCTCTATGGGAGTGCTTGGTGTATTTATAAATTTCTGCCTCAAAACTTCTCAAAGAGTCTATCACAAAAATTTCTTCTTCTCGTAATTCAATTCTTTTCATGCTATATGCACCTTGAATCGATGTATGGATATATTCATATCTCTTACATCTCACTTTCATGTTTGAAAACGATTGATCATTTATATCAATACGATATTTGTTTTGAAATTTAATAAAATTTCCACAATCATCGCATTTTTTACCACTAACACATTTCTTTTCGTAAAATAGTTCATCGCTTTCTCTTTCACATAGAATTTGAGATATGAAATCACGGATAGTGGACGGAGGAGGTGAATCCTTCCAAAATGTTCTACTAAAATTAAGGAATGTGTCATAATATAACTCAAATTCCACATGATAATGACAACAAAAAGTGTCACATACGGTGATAGCTTTTACATACCATGGTTTTTGTTGAACAAAAGCACTAATTGACACATGAATTTCATGATTCTCTTCTTTGAACTTGTTGAACAACTCTATCTGAGTTGTTTCCAAGAAATGTTTTTCACGTTGTTCGTACTGATTTCTTGCTATTCTTCTTCGCATCACATGCTTTGCATTTGGAAAAACACATAAATTGTTCTTCCAATATTCATATATTATTTTTTTAACATTTTCTCCAAGTTGAACTTTGTATGGTTGCCTACAAATATCTTTCCAACAAGTGAGTTCATCATTTACATCTATTTGCAACCGAAATTTCTGATGTTTGTGCAAATTTTTTCGCGAGGTTCCTAATGCTCGTGCCATATATTTTACCAAGTGATTTTGTTTAGTACTTGACGAAACCACTGCCATATGTATTTCTCTACGTACAACTGGAATATTTTTTTGTCTAGATCTTCTAATTGAATTTATAGCACTATTTATATATTTTTATCATGTTTTCCTTCATTTTTTAATCTTTGGTTGATTTTAGAATACCCAATAAAGTTGTAGCTTCTTTTAATTTCCTTAATGATAGGAAACCTTTCAAAATTTGGGATTTAACTATGACATGTTCATTTATGAAGTACTTATTAAAAATGTGGTAACATGATATCGTATATAATGGTCAGCTTTTTTATCTCCATATGTGTAAGTGTCAACCTTTTCCAACATCTCATCATCGACATTGATTTCATCTGTACATATTCGAATGAATAATACATAATAAGTTTACATATTCAATAAATAACTAAATTAATAAATATGCATGTATAATTTCAATAATACGTGCATGTGTTCAACACACACACACACATACACACACACACACAGATATATATATATATATATATATATATATATATATATATATATATATATATATATATATATATATACCTTTTGATTCAATTTCTTTACTTGAATTTCTTTCAACATTTTCACCATCTCCAGGTTCAACATCTCTTTTAAAATTTTGTATCTCATCATCAATGTTTTGAGATATATCTCTCTCTATTTACATTGAAAAATATTTTTCAAATTAGTTCATCAAATAAAAATTAAGCTTCACATTTTACACTAGGAAAATTTTAAATATATAAAAATCATAATATTTACATTTACATACCTTCTTCAATTTCTAGTTGAGGTTGATTTTCCACTTCAATATTTGAGAGTACTTCTATATTTCTTTTACAAGATTATCCCATCTCTTCTCTATGTTCCTCAGGGTCTATTTTTTGATCATATTTTCTTGTACAATTCCTTCGATTTCCCATGATAATAGAGTATGAAGTTCAAAAAATTTCCTTCAAAAATTTAGACAAAAACACAATTAAAAAAAACATCACAAAAGATTTAATTTTACAAAAACTCATTTGAAAAATTTTGCGAAAAATACATACTCCAATCCAAAACATTTACTTTAAAAAATCTGAGAAAAAAATGTCTTATAAAAATGAAACGAAGTTCAAAATATTTACTTCCAAGTTCTACAAAAAATTTCATTTAGAAAGTTGGACAAAAACTCATTTTAAAAAATCATTATAAAATATTTACTTCAACCCAAAACACATACTCTAAAAAAATGTCACTTCAAAAAATGCCTCCAAAAAATGTCCATTGAAAATTAATTCCAACTTCTTAAAAAATACTTCAAAAAGTATAACTTTAAAAAACACTTCCAAAAAATGTCCTTTCGAAATGAAGCCCAAATCCATACTTAAGAAAAAAAAAATGAAGCCCAAATCCATATTTTCAAAAAAAATGAAGCCCAAAAACATCCAAAAAATGTATCACATACCTCCAAGAAATTTCCTTTGAATGTACCTCCAAGAAAAGTCATTAAACCCAAAACAATCTTTTGCAAAAATGTTCTTTGAATGTACCTCCAAGAAAAGTCCTTATACCCAAAACAAATCTTTGCAAAATCAGACAATTCTTTGCAAAATCAAACCAAGACCTTTGTAAAATCAAACCAAATGCCACTTTAAAAAATACTTCAAAAAATATCACTTTAAAAAATACTTCCAAAAAATGTCCAGAAAATGTCCTTTCGAAATTATGCCCAAATCCATACTTAAAAAAAAAAATGAAGCCCAAAAAACATTCAAAAAATGTATCACTTACCTCCAAGAAATGTCCTTTGAATGTACCTCCAAGAAAAGTCCTTAAACCCAAAACAATCTTTTGCAAACATGCTCTTTGAATGTACCTCCAAGAAAAATCTTTAAACCAAAATAATTCAATTCTTTGGAAAATCAGACAATTCTTTGGAAAATCAGACCAAGACCTTTGTAAAATCAGACCAAATGTGCGAAAATATGCGAAAATAATTAACGATAAATTGCCGAGAAATGTCTTTTTGGAGGGGTTTCATGGTATTTTTTCGGTAGATGGTAAATTGGGTGAAATTTCAGTCGAACTTTTTGAATAAAATTTCAGCTGAACTTTTATGTCGTTAGACTTGAAGGGCCATCGGCGCAAAAAAAATTCGGCCGAACTTGTTTTTCGAGTTCGGCCTAACTAACGCATTAGTAATTACACAGACCCAAGCTTTGAATACGTATCTACAACTTTGGACTAATTAAAATCTATGAAACATTCTAAATTAAATGTCGAAACCAAGACAAGCATTTTCAGAATTGAATATAATTTTAGGAAATATAAATTTGATGGAATTTCATAAATATTTACTAATTTTAATTAATTTTGTAATAAAATGGGTACAAACAATTTCTGAAGGTCATTATGATTTAATGAAATCATAAATCTGTATCTCCAAAAATACATTGTAAAAAAAATTGAAAAAATTATGGTGCATTACATTGGTTCGTCATCTCTAATGGGTAGTTTTTAGATTTTTAGTTTATAACTTATATGTTAAGGAATTTCTTGCGTTGTGAAACATATTCAAAATATGCAATTTTTTCATATTGGACCAGTTCAAAAAATTCTAGTAATTATGATATGCATCCATTGGCTTTGTAAATATGACGAAACCGAAGTAGACTCTGTCTAGATTGTTGTAAGACATTTTTTTTCTCAAAAACACAAAGTTTGAAAGAATACAACATCGCGTATTAACATGACTTCTTATGAATATTTTGATTTCTAAAAAACACACACTCAAAGAAACGCTAAGTTGACATATCAAATTTGTATAAAAAAAATCCAAAAAAAAAGTAATAGAAAGCTAATAAAATTTCTCACAACTTTTATTTTTATCGCAAAATGAAATTCTAAACAAAAAGATAGTTTTAGCTTGCAGAAAGTTGAAGAACAAAAAAAAAATGAAAGATTTTTTTTTCTCAAAAAAGGGCAAAAAGTGTAACCCAACTTCACATTTTCACCCTATTGATAAACCATGATATTGGCCCATCGTATTCTAACAAAACCCATTTACAACTTAATAATATCCATGGTAAAGTGAGGTTGAATGTCTATGGTTAAGAATCTTTTCATATTGTTATAAAATATTTTGATTGTGAAATAAGTCACTGAGGGGTTGCCACATCTATGGGTCTACCTGTCGGGTATATTGTTGGACATACCTCCCGACCAGGTATATGGTTGGACCTAACTCCAATGGTGTCAATGTGATTTGACCCTATGACCTCCTAATTGACAAGTTACTTAGTAATGGGAACTCAACCAACTGAGCTATACATTGTGGCAAATAATGGGGTTTATATTTTAATATCATATGCTCAAAAAACCATAAATTATTTCACAAACAAAATATTTTATTTTAATTTAATTTAACATTTTTTTAATGGTAAGTATAAAGTAAGATGTATTTTACCATATAGATTAAAATAGTAAATTTGCAACCATATTTAAATTTTATTAAAAAACACATAAAAACATCGTACTTACAATATAGAAAATATTTTTAACCATAGATATTCACCTCAAATTTACCATTAACTTGTTATTAGGCTTTGTTACAATACCATAGGACAATTCTATTGCTCATAAATGCATGCCAAAAAACCATTCCTCATTTTGCAACCAAAATATTTTATATATTTTTTTCAATTTAATTTTATTACAATTTTGGGCTCACAATGGAAGAGATGTTGTAATGTGCTATTATGCTATGTTATTTAAACATTTTGACTAGGTAAAATTACATAAAAATAAAAAGTAAAACTAAAAAGAATTGTTAATTATAATTACTAATTAAAATATTTTGACTCAATAAAATTACATAAAAATAAAAATTTAATTTAAAAAAATAAAATAAAATAATTATATACATTACATAGATATTATATTGAGACAAAATGTTTTTTTTTTCACGATAATTTTTCTAGTTAACTTTAATGAAAATCACACAGAGATTTTTAAAAACTTGAGTTGAGTTTAAATTGTTTAATCTACACAAAAAATTGAGTTGAGTTTAAATTGTTCAATATGCATAATTCAAGCGCCCCAAGGGTTTTTGAGGATGCTAAATCCATTTATGCATTCAAAAATGTATTTTAAATAACAAAAAATCCTAAAATTTTATTTTAGTGAATTCCAGTGAAAGAAGGTTATTTTGTGTATAAATTAGACTACACCATTATATTATATAGATACAACTAGAAATTTCACCAGATGTTGCAAAGGAAACAACGTAAGGAAATATCATCTAACACTAATTAGTGCTTCGTTGACAACTGTAGAAAAAAAAATATCAACAAAAGGAAAGGACCATGCTACAATGAAATCTTACTGTAGTATTTATTTCTTGAGCCTTAGAAACCTAAGGCCTATTTGTAAGTTAAAGACCTTCTGTGATTATGTGAACATAAATGCCTCATAAATAAAGAATCATATCTCGATTTTATACCTTATAAATCATATGTCACTTTCGTACAATTCCTCCATATTTCTTCTTGATCATTTCCTCTTACTGTAGACAACCTTAATTAGTACAAAGAATTTTTTTTATAGTTTCAAACATGTGTCTACAAAGGACTATAGCAATTTTGTAAATAAATTTTTAATTTCTATGTGAATTAAGATCTACCCTTGAATAAAAATTCACATTACTAATTCAGAAGACACTTCCAATGCACAAAATATCAAGAGAAGCTCAAATACTGACCACCTTCGCAAATCAACCTGAATATGAATTTCCTTTTCTGAAAAATAAATGAATAAATAAATATAAATAAATAATTTCAACATTTAAAGAAATTTCTCCAAATAAATATGAACAAATATAAATCTCCAACTCATGAGAGAATCGACTTCCTACCAATTCCAATAGACTAATCACTTTTTATGTGCCCCCTGGTTGATTGAAATTGTGGCAACAATATTTGAGTCCTTGGTGATAAAAAATAGGGTTTTCCAACAGGAGTTGCTGGTAGAGAATGTATCCTTATTATATGAGTTCCCTTCTCCAACAAATATATTGGACTCAACCTTGGCGAATGCCCATGATGATTTGGTTTTTTTGACTCGATAGAAAATCATGTAACTTGGAATTGATGGACTACCTTGAGAAGCATGTTCAGTATGCTCAATTTTAATAGATGGAAATGAAATGTGTCTTTTGGGTTCCTACTTCTATAATGTCATTTCTCTTATCTTCCTACCTTAATATTAGTTTACACCTATTATAACAACATTGTGATTTATATGAAAAAAAGGTATATAATTTCTTTACCCTTTAAAAATCACCCTCAATTCTTGTTCCACCCACCTCGACATCCACTTTGGACATCCTAGGTTAGTATTAATTAATTAATAGTATAAAATTTTTAGGGTGGTGTTCTATGTGCATTGAAATACTAGTGAGGTCCAAAGCTATGTATGTGGATTTATTGATCCTCTGGCTACAACTTCGTTATGGTTTTCACCTAGTTATCATGATTCAAAAACTACTCATCATCTCACACTATTTCACCATTGGATATATTCTATGAGCTAATGTGATATTTTTTTTTATCATGATGATTCAAAACAGAGTTATTATATCTCAATATCGACTCTTGTTGTCTGTTTTGTATATTTACCCTTTAAAAAAACCACAAGAACATTTAATTTTACATTGTGAACTCCTCAACATGGGTGGGGGTTTCAGAAATTTGAGAAAAACTTGAGTGCTTATTACTAGAAACTTTTTTATAGGATGGGAAATTTGGATGGTATGTAGGAAATTCGGATGCCATAACAGATATCTATTTTTATTTTTCTAGTGTCTCTTGCCACCATGTAGCTAATATGAAAGGTAGCTAATATGATCCATTTTAATTGAGAATGTCACTATATCATTGTCCCAATGACAAAAACCATTTATTTTATCTTGTGACATCCCTAAAACTTATTTATGATTGTGGATCAGGTTATAAACTAGAATAAACTCTTTCTTCAAAAGGCTCAGCAATACCTAATGAATTGAGGGAAAGGTTATAATAAAATTTGTACGAATCAATCCTCAAAGTTGTCTCAAATTACTCTGGGTGTGTTGTAAATACTCAGTTCTAAAAAAAATTTCATATATTTTCACACTTGCTTAGAGGAAAAATTGAAAAAACTATGTAAAATTTAAACCATTTTGATCTTCAGGTTCTATTGTTTTTTTTCTTTGTGGATTCTCTTCCTATTAAAGATTGTTTAATCTACTAAGTTTAATTCATTGAGTATGATTTTTTCTTTGTGGGTCCTTGACCTATTAGATATTGTTTAATATACTAAGTTTTCATTGTATTCCTCAGTGTCTTGAAAGGAATTGATGATATGAAGTTGGTCACTTTTGTTCTTCCTGAAGATAGTAAAAAATATATGGAGTGTGAAAAATATATTCGCAACACACTTGTCATATCATTTGGAAAGAAAAGGCCTATTAAATATTGTTTAATCTACTAAGTTTTAATTATATTTAAGAGTGTATTAAAAGGAATTGATGATATGAAGTTGGTCACTTATGTTCTTTGTCCAGATAGTAAAAAATATATGGAGCGCGAAAAATATATTCATGACACACTTGTCATCTCATTTGTGGAGAAAATTATAACTGAGTATCACAACACTTGTCATCGCATTTGTAGAGAAAATTATAACTGAGTGTCACAATTTTATTATCATATCTAAATTCTCCTATATCAACACTTTTCTTATCAAATATAAATGTTCCTATGTCAACACTTTTCTTATCATATCTAAGTGCTCCTATGTGAAATCACATTTGTAGAGAAAATTATAATAGTGTATTGTGTATCATACTTTTCTTGTTAGATCTAAATTCTCCTATATGCAACCATATCTTCCTATACACATAATTTAGTGGGGATACATACAAGAAAAAAAAATTTCATAGTTCTCTAATTAATGTTGTACGGGGATTTATACCAAGAAAAAAAGCATTAAACATTATAAAGAAACATTAGGGTGAAGAATTATGACAGTTATCCAAAAAAATTAAGGAGATAAATTCCTATCCTAAACACGATCCAAGGTTTCACATTCAAACCTATCATTTCAATGTTTGGAGAACTCTTAATGACAATTCAAACTTGTCATTTCAAAATTTAGGAAAACCATAATGAGAATTCTTCATAATGCTCAACGCTCACATGCACTACCACAAAAACGGGTTAATGAAATTTGTGGATGTTTTCCAAGACTACTTAGCCACTTTGTTTGGGTTTGAAGGGCCTCCATATATGGATTAGTGGATATAGTAAATAATATATTCAGGTCACACTTGTCATTAGAGAAAATTGCATAGTATCACACTTTTCTTATGAATAAAAAAGGACAAAAAGTAAAACATTTAATCCTCACATGAAAGTAATTGTAACAAATTCATATATGATATGATAATTGATAGTTAGTTCATATTTTATTATTTATTAAATATTTTTTAATTTTTTTTCTAAATAATTAAATAAAATATAAATATACAATTAAGTTTCTGAAATGGTTTGAGTAAGAACATATATGCTTAGACAATTGTTATTTCTTCCATGGTTAAGCTTATTCCTTTAATGCGCTCTAGATCATGATTTAGAAATTTGATATTTATTCCATGGTTAAGCTTATTCCTTTAATGTGCTATAGATCATTTTTTAGAGAAATAGTATTCCTTGCATTGTTAAGCTTATTCGTTTAATGTGTTATAGATCATTATTTAGACAGCTAGTATTTCTTCCATGGTTAGATTATTCCTTTAATATGGTATACATTGTTTAGACAACTAGTATTTATTCCATGATTAAGCTTATTCCTTTATTTTGTTATAGATCATTGTTTAGACAACTGGTATTTCTTCCATGGTTAAGCTTATTCCTTTAATGTGCTATAGATCATTGTTTAGACAACTAGTATTTATTCTTAGACAACTAGTATTTCTTCCATTCTTAAGTGTATTCCTTTAATGTGTTATAAATAATTTTTTAGACAACTAGTATTTCTTCCATGGTTAAGCTTATTCTTTTAATTTGTTATAGATCATTGTTTAGACAACTAGTATTTCTTCCATGGTTAACCATATTCTTTTAATGTGTTATTACTATTCTTCCATGGTTAAGCTTATTCCTTTGTTGTGCTACTAATCACATTCCTACTATTCCTACTGTCCTATTTACATTCTAAAACATAGATTAAATAATTAGAAATTGTTATTTGATGAAAAATTGTACCTCTAAATTATGATCAAAAAGGACAAAAAAATAAACAATTTAACCATTTAATCCTCATATTTTATCATTTCTAAACTATTTTATTTTTTTTTGAATTAATTAAACAAAACATAAACACACATTTTCTTTTGTAACTATTATCTTTACTAAAATATAAATTTTAGTTAAATGTGTTTCGTTATTCCTAATTTTATGAAACCAGCTCCCAAAATATAAGAAAAGAGAGCTTAATTCCTTATAAATCAGCCACTTCGAGGGGGCAACCTCATTTACATTACATAAATGAAAAATTATTCGATGATTCAAATGACAAAGCCTCATTTCTATATATAGGAGTCCATGGGGTCACAATATAATCCAAGCCGACCTAGCAATAATAATTTAAGTGCACAATAATAATGGGGTTTTATGTGGCACAATAATAACAATATGGGGACTACAGGAGTATAAAAATAACAATAAGGGAGCTACACTAGTAATATAGGGACCTAACATGCCTCTCTCCTTCAAAAAAGTGTTGTCCTCAATGCTTGAGTAGCTTTGGATGCTTCTGTATATAAATTCTCATCCTTCAATGTGGAATATTCAGTGGGTAAGTTCTTCCACTTGATGAGATACTCTGAAATTGATCTATTTCATAGCTATCGAGTTCTTGTTTCCGTGACTACTTCAGGTTCCAATATGATTTTTCCTTCCTCATCAAGTTCTGGAAATATTGTTTGAACTGGAAGTTTGTCACCTATAACCTTTTTTAAGCATGAAACATGGAAAACTGGGTGCAATCGAGAAGAAGCATGAAGCTCTAATTTCTGTCATAGTACCAATATTTTGCAACACCTTGTAAGGACCATTGTAGTTTGGTGATAATTTATTATCCTTCTTAGATTGCTTGAGGGACATTTTTTTGTATGATTGTAGCTTTATAAATATTGAGTCTCCTACACTAGAACTTATCTCACTACGATGTTGATTTGCCTGTTTTTTCATTCAATTTTGTGCCAAATTTAGGTTATCCTTTAAGAGTTGGAGAACTTGTTGTTGATGCTTGATGTGATCTTCATCTTCTTAAACATTAGGATTTTATCTTAAATGTGATGTGATGGACAATGGATGATATCCATAAAGTGCCATAATTATGCAGGGGCATCTGAGCCGATTTGAATTCAAATTCGAATCTGAAGCTGAAGAGACGGGTATGCGAACGGTCACTCAAATTTGGGGAAAAATTTGTTTGAACTGATACTGAATTTCTGTAACTGATTGAGTGAGATGATTTACCATGTGTGTGAGTAAAAGACTAAGAGTTTGTTTGAGGAATTTTGGGAGAGATTTGTGAATCTCAACCGATTCATGATCTTTTTTAGCATCTAAAAAACAACGAGCCTGTAATGTGTGAAGGAGAGGGTGAGTACAATGTGATCCCAGGTGGATTTGTACTGAGGCTGAAATTCCTTAGAATCTGTGTGTTGTTTGTATATAATAGGAATGATGGTTAAGTGAAATTTTTGTGTCTGAGCATGGTTTATTATTGATTTAACTTTATGGGTTATGTCGTGATTCAGTGATTTATTGACCATCGATCCTTACAGGATTGATGGAAATCTAATATTTATATGCTTTTATAGTGTAGTCGCAGATGATGATAGATTAATTGTATTGGGTCCTGTGTATAGTTTGAAGGCTTTTGAATCTACATTCTCTCTATATAAATTAATTTCGCATTTATCCTGTATGTATGTAGAGGTTCTGATCTTTTCGGAATCCATTTGCTATTACTATAACCCTATGTTAAGAATTGCTGAGCGAAAGTGAGAAGACAGGATTCGATTTATATAATCGATATCGATTCTTATTTTTATGTCACGATGCAAGAAGTCAATGAGCCTCGGCCTTTTGATGAAGGATGTAAGAAGTGTTAACCTCTGTTTATTGAGCATGTTAAATCTGCATTGAATTCCATTTGTTGAATTGATATCAGATTGTATCAAATTCTATTAAGCATGTTAATCGATCCATAGCATCAAGGCGGAGAAGGCGGGCTTGATAGGAGAAAAATACCGTGACAATCCTGAGTTGAGTGGTTTTCAAAGGAATACCATTAGTCTCGCGTGCCTTTTGGGCTGAGAAGTGGTTTCATAAATTAGAGCGCGATCCAATAAATTTTGAACACGTCACATATAAAAAACCACTGATATCACATTGCCTTTGCGTGTTAAAGTTTAGTGGTGGAAATAACGTGATTTCCATTGGATTATATTTTCCAGAGATCCAATGAATTTCAAATTCTAACTTGCACGGAAGTTATGGTGAGTTATAATTAGCACTCTTTCCATTTTCAAATGTTTATTAACATTGGAGATCTGAATATGTGGGCCTGAGGAACTAAACATTAATTAAAATGTTTTATGATGATCACTCCAATAAGTTGATAGTGTAAGCTTGAGGTTAGGTATTGGTTTCGAAGGGTTTGATACATTTATTCATAGGAATTACAAAGTCAAGATTTTATATTTCTGAAGAGTATTAAAACTTTGGGTTAATTGATTTTGGTAATTGTCTCTTAAGGACGTGAATAGTGGCCCCATAACCCATAGGTTCCAGGATCGAAGTATCGGGTTTATGAATCTGTAGTTTTGAGGTTGCAGGTTCAATTTGAGAAAGGAAAGGTGAACCTACTTATAGTGGATTTCGCATTTCATCAAATGGTATCAAAGTAGGTTATGATTTCCTGCGAAGGAGAAGGAGTTTGCATACAAAGAAAGAAGAGGTACCGTTTTGTGAAGTTTTTTTAAGCTTGTGATTTTTATGTTTTGTGAAGGTAGCAGCAGAAGGACGTGAGAAGATTGCAGCAGCATAGAGCAGGAGTGCTTAGATGGTTCCACAGGAGCGAACCAGAGAGATGTTGAAATAATGAGCTCAGGAGAGAATCTTGGTGAGGTATCTAGTAGTAGGGAGGACTTGCTATTGCAGAAGTTTTGTTGCAGCTCACAGAGGAAAATTCAATAGAGGAAGTGGGTAAAATTATTTATGATATTTTGTTACAGGAAGATCACAAGGAGTAGTTCCACAGATGACGTGGGTAGAATTGTTGACAGTTGTAGAAGACATATGACCAGGAGGTCATAAATTTATGTGCCTCGGGAGTCTGATGTAGGGAAATCTGAGCCGATTTGAATTCAAATTCAAATCTGAAGCTGAAGATATGTGTATGTGAATGGTCACTCAAATTTGGGGCAAAATTTGTTTGAACCGATACTGAATTTATGTAACTGATTGAGTGAGATGATCTACCATGTGTGCAAGTAGAAGACTAAGAGTTTTTTTGAGGAAGTTCGGAAGAGATTTGTGAATCTCAATTGATTCATGATATTTTGTAACATCTATAAAACAATGAGCCTGTAATGTGTGAAGGAGAGGGTGAGTACAATGTGATCCCAGGTGGATTTGTACTGAGGCTGAAATGCCTTAGAATATCTGTGTTGTTTGTATATAATAGGAATGCTGGTTAAGTGAACTTTATGTGTCTGAGCATGGTTTATTATTGATTTAAATTTATGGGTTATGTCATGATTCAATGATTTATTAACCACAATTTAATATTTATATGCTGTTATAGTGTAGGCGCAGATGATGACGGCTTAATTGTATTGGGTCATGTGTATAATTTGAAGGCTTTTGAATCTACATTCTCTATATATAAATTAATTGTGCATTTATCCTGTATGTATGTAGAGGTTCTGATCTTTTCGAAATCCATTTGCTATTACTATAACCGTTTGTTAAGAATTGCTGAGCGGAATTGACAAGACGGGATTCGATTTATATAATGAATATTGATTCTTATGTTTATGTCACGATACAAGAATTCAATGAGGCTCGGCCTTTTGATGAAGGATGTAAGTAGTGTTAACCTCTGTTTATTGAATGTATTAAATCTGCATTGAATTCCATTTGTTGAATTGATGTCAGATTGTATCAAATTCTATTAAGAATGTTAATCGATCCATAGCATCAAGGCGGAGAGGGCAGGTTTGAAAGGAGAAAAATACCGTGACAATCCTGAGTTGAACGAGTCCATTTGAGTTCAGCAGTTTTCAAAGGAATACCACTGGTCTCGTGTGGCTTTTGGGCTGAGAAGTGGTTTTAGAAATTAGAGTGCGATCCAATAAATTTTGGACACGTCACATCCACAAAACCACTAATATTTCATTGCCTTTGCATGTTAAAGTTCAATGGTGGAAATAACGTGATTTCCATTGGATTAGATTTTCCAGAGATCCAATGACTTTCGTATGGTAACTTGCATGGAAGTTATGGGGAGTTATAATTAGCACTCTTTCCATTTGTAAACGTTTATTGACATTGGAGATCTGAATATGTCGACCCGAGGAGCTAAACATTGATTAAAATATTTTATGATGATCACTCCAATAAGTTGATAGTGTAAGCTCCAGGTTAGGTATTGGTTTCAAAGGGTTTGAAACATTTATTCATAGGAATTACAATGTCAAGATTTTATATTTCTGAAGAGTATTAAAACTTTGGGTTAAGTGATTTTTGTAATTGTCTCCAAAGGACGTGAATAGTGGCCCCATAACCCACAGGTTCCAGGATTGAAGTATCGGGTTTATGAATCTGTATTTTTGAAGTTGCAGGTTCATTTTGAGAAAGGAAAGGTGAACCTGCTTATAGTGGGTTTCGTATTTCATCACATAAATGGGGTCATTTTTCCTGTAGTATGGAAGGAAGTGCTATACCACCATTCAACCAAAGGTAACCACTTGAACCATTATGTTTAATTATCAGACACAAAACAACGAATATATCCTTCCAAACATTTATTCACTATCTCATTTTTCCCATCATATTTAGGATGATAAGATGAGCTATGGGCTATTTGAGTATCCAAACAAGAAAATAATTTCGTTCAAAAATTTCTAGTGAAAATGGGATCTCTGTTGGTTACAGTAATATTTGGGTTTCCATGTAGCTTTTAAATTGTTTCCATAAATGCAATAGAAATTGTACTTGCTTTAAATGGATGAGATAATGCACAAAAGTGTGCATACTTGGTAAGTATATCAACTACCACCATGATGACACTCTTTCCTTCAGACTTGTAAACCTGTGATAAAGTCCATTGAAACCTCCTCCCAACGTTGACTTGGAATGGGTAAAGGTTGTGGCAGACCCGAGGTCTTAATTGTCTCAAGTTTATTTTTTGGAAAACCAAACACTCTACCACAAACTTTTGGATATCATATTTAAGGCCATCCCCAAAAAATTATGTGTTCACCCTGTGGTAACTTTTTAGAAATCCTGAGTATCCTCCTATGGGAGAGGTGTGCAACTCCAAAAAAATATTTTGTTTTAGTTGGGAATTATTACAAATATATAAGATATACTTTTACCATAATGAATCATTTTTCCAACAAAATGTATTAGATGTACCTGGATCTTGCTACAAATTTTGAAAGAGTGTCCATACTTCTTCTTCATTCTTCCATTCCTCCCTTCCTTCGGTTATCCAATCTGGTCAAATAATAGAAATGGCACAAACTAATGCTCCTACCTCCTCATCCTTTCTTCAGAGTGCATCTGCAAAAACATTCAGCTTCCATTTTTTATAGATCATTTCAAAGTCATAACCCAACATATTTGTTACCCTTTTTTTCTGCTCTTCTGAAGAAATTCTTTGTTCCTAAAAGTGCTTAACACTATCATGATCAATTTTTACCTTGAAGTGTATTCCCATTAGGTAAGATCGCCATTTCTTTAGCACATGTAGCATTACCAGCATTTCCTTCTCATAAATAGCTTTCTGTAAATACTTTCCTTTGATTGGACGACTTTCAAAAGCTACAAGTCTTCCTTATTGCATTAAAACAACACCAATTCCATTTCCGGAGGCATCACATTCCATAATAAATATTTTTGTGAAGTCTGGTGGAGCTAACACTGGTGCTAGGCACATTTCCTCTTTAAGATGTTAAAAGGCCTTAGTTGCTTTAGGAGTCCATGAAAATTCATATTTCTTCAACAATGTTTTTAGAGGTGTTGTTATTCTCCCATAATTCTTAACAAACTTGCGATAATATCTTGTTAACCTGAGAAATCCTCGCAACTGCTTTATGATTGTGGGGACTTTCCATTACTTAATGGATTTAATTTTGTTAGGGTCTACCTTAACACCCTCCTGAGATACAATATGACCCAAATATTCCACCTCTTGTACTCCAACGAAACATTTGGAGGTTTTTTCATATAATTGCTTCTTCTCCAATAGTTTGAGCAGCCTATCAACATATTAAGCATGATCCTTCCAAGACATGCTGTAGAGTAGTATATCATCAAAAAATACTAACAAAAATTTTATAAGGAAGGGTTCAAAAATGGAATTCGTCAACCATTGAAATGTAGAAGGTGCACTCATAAGGCCAAAATTCATGACCAAAAATTCATAATGACACTCATGAGTTCAAAATGTTGTTTTTGGAATATCTTCAGTCTTCATTCTAATTTGATGATATCCTGAACGAAGATCCAACTTGGTAAAATAAATATCTCCATTTAATTCTTCTAATAATTCATCAATCATAGGAATGGGAAATTTATCTTTAATAGTAAGATTATTGAGCTCTCTATAATCGTGACACATCTGCCATGATCCATCCTTCTTGTGCACCAATACTACTAGAGCAAAGAAATAATTTTGACTAGGTTGAATTATACCAGCCTTTAACATTTCTGCAATCATACGTTCAATTTCGCTCTTTCGGACATAAGGATACATGTAAGGCCTGATGTTTGAAGGAACACTTCCTGGAATCAAATGAATAGCATGATCATTATCAAAAATAGGTGGGGGTCCGTTGGGAGTTTCAAACACCTTGGAATTATTTTCCAAGACTTTTTAGAGATCTGGAGAAATAAATGATTCGATGTTGGAACTTCTAGTGAGCATAATTGTGCAATTACGCCTTCTTGTTATTTACTCATAAGTTTTTTCATGACATTAGAGCTTATTATATTTTATGACTTCCCTGCGATACCCCATAATTCAAATTCCTTTCCCTCTGAAAAAAAATTCAAGAAAAATTCTTGAAAATTAAAATCTGCCTTCCCCAAAGATTGTAACCATTGTAATCTTAGTACAACATCAACACCTCCCATTGGAATGGAGAGAATTGGAATATTCAATACATATTCCCCCATGGTTAGCTTGATATTATGGATTTTCCTATAGAAATTTAGATTCCCTCCATTTGCAACTATCACTTGAAAGTATGGTGCTGGGTATAGGAAGAAATTCGATTCCTTGGCTAAGTTACAATGAATAAAATTATGGGCACTACCTGAATCAATCAACACTATTAAATTTTTCTTCTTGATATGTCCTTCTATCTTGAGAGCTTGAGGAGTGGTAATTCCTTCCAATGCATTACAGGATATGGTTGAGCTCCTTTATTCTTTCTTCGGGGTTGGTTCCTACTGTATATCCTCTTCTTTTGAAGTTTCTTGTTCATTTTCTTCCTCCTCTTCACAATCTATGTAAAATATTTTTTTCTCAGCACACTTATGACCTTTAGTGTATTTGTTATCACAAGTGTAACAATGCCCTTTTTCTCTTTTCTCTTCCAATTGTTGTGGTGACAATATACAAGTCTAGGAGTAGCAACACTTCCATATTTATAGATGTGAGTGGTAGGCTTCCTTGTCTCCATAATTAAACATTCATTTTTTCTTGCCAACCTGAATGCCTTCTCCAATGAACCAGGTTCCCAAAGGCGAACCTCATTTTGGACCTTGTCCTTTAAAATCCCTATGAAGACATCAATCCTGTGTTCCTCTTGAATATAATTTACCATTATATTCAATTTTTGGAAGTCCTCAATGTGCTCCACCATTGTACCCTTTTGTTTGAGATTTATCAATTGGCTAAAGAAGGTGTTGCTCTTTGTATCCTCATAATGTGCTATCATTTCCTTCGTAAAAATTGATGAAGTGACAATATTTTTACGTGATAAAATCCATCGATACCCTACAAATGTATTTTGTTCTAAATGTAAAGTTTCAATGCGTACCTTTTGTGTGTTTTTCACACTATGGAGATAAAAATATTGCTCCATTTGTAGTATCCATGTTACACGATCCTTGCCAACAATATTCCACATATCCATCTCTGGAATATGGTGGGTCTTGCATCCAACATTAGATTTTATGAAATCACGATTAACATTTATTTTTTTCTCATCATGAGTTTCCTGTACTACCTTTTCACCATTAGGAATCATTTCTTGTCTCAACTTTTTAAAAACCTATTTCAAACCTTCCATGTCTGATTTTAGATCATTCTTCATGTCTTCCATGTTGTCTTTCATTTTTTCATCTATCTTAGCTTCCATGTTATCCATATTAGCTTCCATACCATCCATCTCGACTTCCATGCCATCCATCTTTCTTCCATTCCATTCTTCAAAACTTTCATGCATTTCTTCAAACCATCCATCTTAGCTTCCACATATTTCTTTAAAACTTCCATTTCATTTTTTTTTGCTTTTTGCGAGAGAAAAATTTGGTACATTAGTATTTTAATTTTGATATATCTTGATGCACTTCTTTCTCTTCATGAGTCATAGTAGAGCCTTATGAGGGCTTAATGGGTGTTGAATTATTTTTAGGGGAAATTTTAGAACCCAGTATTGATATCTATGCTTCAATATTCCCTTGGAATCCCTTCAAACTGATTTTTCAAATCAAACTTATGCAATTTTAAAAAACAAATACACACCTTTTTCTTGCTTTTGAGGAGCTCGATATTGAAACTAATGTATCTCTATAATTTCAAATCCCCAAGAATTGATCTTTGGTCCTGTAGTTTCTCTCTAAGTCTTATTTCCAATGCCATAGGTCTAACCAGATTTGGATTATTCAAGGAGACGTTATTCCCAATCTCCCACAGTGATGTAATTATGGATTGGCTCAGTAGAGAGAACCTGTACAACGTGCCATGTGTCAATGTTTCCTCCTTCGGCTCTAAAATTTATACACAAGATACTACAGTCTGTTTACTTTCGACCAATGTTTACATAGTTCCAAGCGGATGCTCATAGAGAGAGAATTATGACGATTTTCCTAAGGTCACCTCTTTGATATGAAATTCGGGAGCCTGCAAAAACCCTAACCTCCACAGATGATAGCTCTGAAAATATTGCGAACCAAGATCTAAAATTTTTACACAATGTTCCTCAACATTTATTCACAAATGGGTTTTTGTTTTAGCTTCTGAACCTTCGTAGGAAAAATTTTATAGTGAAAATGCAATGATGATCTGTTTGAAGTAGCGAAACCCTAGAATCCAAAGCTCTCATTTCAAATGTTATGAAACAAGGTCCCAAAATAGAAGAAAAGAGAGATCAAAGCCTTAGAAATCAACCACTTCGAGGGGGAAACCTCCTTTATATTATATAAATCAACGATTCTTGGATGATTCAAATGACAAAACATCCTTTCTATAAATAGGAGTCCATGGGGTCACAATATAATCCTTGCTGACCTAACAATAGTAATGTAAGGGTACATATTGGGCAGAATAATAACAATATGGGGACTACATGGGTATAACAATAACAATAAGGGGGCTACACTAACACAATAAGGGACTGCACTAGTAATGTAGGGACTTAACACTTGATAAAAAAAAAATCCTAAATGTTGAACTAAATATTTCATATATCTAACTATCGTAAATTCCTAAATCTTGAGCTAATTTTTTCATAAATCTAACTATTTTCTTTACTAAAATATACATTTTATTAAATATGTTTCATTATTATTAATAAAAAATTCAAAAATTCAAAAATGTTGAACTAAATATTTCATAAATCTAAAATTAATATCGGTCATGTTCATAAAGTAGAGGTATCTATGTAACAACTTGTATTTCTTCCATGGTTAAGCTTATTCCTTTAATGTGTGTTTTCTTTGCAACATATGATGCAATTGCTAGTTTTATTATTTTATGTTTTTATCTTTTCAGCTACCATTGTCCATGATGTTTGAATGCAACAACATCAAAGCCAACTTTAATATAAATGTAAAAATTATTTACATATAAATAAAATAATCTCAATCTTGAAATATCCATTGAAATAGTTTGTTTTTTCATATACCCAATCTCATCTCTTTTCAAAATTTTAAATAAATACCACACACATCTATGAAAGAGTTCATTACTACATAGAAATCATAATAATTTATGATTATAATATTAAAATAAAAGATTTATATTATTATAATAAAATTTGAAACAAATTTTTAGTTTTTTATTAAATATATGAAAAATAATTAAAGCAACTAAAAACAATTTCTAAACATTATAAAATATATAAAAATTCATTAAATCCGATCAATAATAATTCCCCAAAAATTATCAAATATATGAAACCTTAATAAAACTCAGACAAAACCCAATTTTTTTTTTTTTGTTTTCATACATATACACGCTTTCGATAGATTGCAATACCTGCCTAGTAATAAGCAAGTATTTTTAGTGCTCAATTTTGTAGTTTCCCAGGGCCATACCGAATTTTTGATCAATGTGACACCCACATTATCTTAGTATTTCAAGAATTACCGATGAAATAGGTAGCTACCAAGCGACCCATAAACCATGATTCTAAGAAGGTACCTTTTTAGAATCTCCTGGGCCATAAAAAATTTCAAATCAATGTGACTCCCACAATATTTCAAGCATTAACAATGAAATAGAGAGTTACGAAGTGATCCATAAAGTGTGATTTTGAGAATGTACTAGTTTAGAATCTCTTATTTTCAAACATTTAGTCATCTTCTCGTTTCTTTCCCGCCACAAAATTACCAAACTGAAACAACCAACAACATCGTTCAAATATACATATTTTATTGAAAATTAAAAATAAATAAATTAATTCATTCTAATTGTGGACCCTGAGACTCCAACCAAAAATAATTAAAATTCACCTTCATTAGGGGACTGATAGTCATTAGGGGAAAAAAGAAGAAAATATTTCTCCACATCGGACTGAACGAAAAAGAAAATTGGTGTAGAAGGTTCCCAATAATACTTGGTGTCGGCACAATAATCAATATCATTCTGAAGACCTTACATTGTCTTCGATATGAAAAGTGGAGTAGAGTGCATAGAGCTTAGCAAAACTCACTAATGTTATTAATAAATCGAGTAGTCTTTAGTGGGAATTTTTGAAGGCTTTTATGATGACTTTTTACGGTGTAATTTCTTTAAATTTCGGTAGGAATTTATTGCAAACAGAAGTTTGATTGCTATTTTTGCACAATCGAAGTGCCCTAGAGGTTTTTGAGGGTGCTGAATCCATATATAGAATCAAAAAACTAGTTTGAATAACAAAAACCAAGATTTTAGCTCAACAAATTTCACCGGATTCGGGCACCTGAAACTTCAAAAAGTCGCACTAAAGAGAACTCCTTAATAAATCTTCTATATTCACGAAGCTCCGCATTTTGTCCAAGGTAGCTTACCTATTTCCAAAGGTCACTAGCTCAAGTCTGATAGCGACTTTTAATTTCATAAAAGGCTCTTTGTTGGGACTCCTCAGAAAATTGTTTATGTAGAAAGCATAGTCAACGATCTCATCTGGTTGAACTCCAAATCATGTTAAAGTCGTTGTTTTTTCAATCCCCCATATATAGTGCTTCCAAATGGGGCTTCCAAATGTGGTTTTCTTTCTGAAGCTTCAAAATCTAGATAAGGGTTGAGTTGACAGGCTTGTTCAAGAATTTTAATTGCTAGAAGGGATTAATTTCTTACTGGTGAATTACCTGCAATATGTTTATGGGTTATAATAAATATTAGTAAGTTGAACGGTTCCACAAGTTGAATGGTTGCACAAATAAAGATTTAGTTGATAGTTAAAGTATTGGGATCTAATGGTCGAAGAAGATTCAGTCGTTTAACATTAGATATGAGAGTGCAAAAGAGTATAGAGTGATAGCTTCCTAGAGGGAACACCTTACAATGTAAATATAGATATTTTATTGTATTATATAACTAGCTTAGATCCATATTAACACAAGATATATAAAGTGCCGATATGACTGGAGTATGTTAGTGTTGTTGTGCTAATTACTCTTTCAGATTATGAATTC
This sequence comes from Pinus albicaulis, assembly GCA_034641835.2. NCBI lineage: Eukaryota > Viridiplantae > Streptophyta > Pinopsida > Pinales > Pinaceae > Pinus > Pinus albicaulis. The sequence continues at coordinate 1,270,025,536 of CM076582.1, forward strand.
AATGTTTTATGTGTTCTTAAGGGTTTACGTTTTCTTCCAAATAATCAAGTCTCATGTGTGGTTTTCATGTTTAGTGAGAAATTTAACATAAAAATACTAAGCTGAATAATAAAAAATAAAGCATAGAACATCGTCATACAAAACATTAACACAAGTATTTGATGAAGGATTTCACCCCTCTTGGGCTACATCTCCATGGTCCAACTTTCTTGGCTTGGGCCTCTATATTATTCTCAAATTGTTAAATTTACTTATTTACAATGCTATTTCTCTCATTCAACCTGCTCCAATGAGTCCCAAATGGCTCCAAATGGCTAGCTAGCCTATTTTCAAGTCTGAATTTATCGAAAAATGCAAAATTTATGACAATTTTAATTTTTCCCGCTATTTCAGGCCCTAAACTAGCTAACTGCAACTAACACTCGTAGTCTACCAAGTTAATCCAAAATTAAATGATAAGTGGTAGTTAGCGCTACTTAAGTGCACTTAATGCTAAACATGTGCTTTAAAATAATCTGAAATCAAAACGTAGATTAGGCGCAAATAAACAGGTTTATGGTTAGTTAACTTATGGCTTAAGTCTTTATCCTCCACGCTAACTCTGGAGCTCCGCCTGTGGTCTTAGGTGACGGTCTTGTGGATTGGGGGCTGGCTCTTTAGGTCCCCCGCCATTCCCCACTTTAATACGTTGGTTAATTTAAATATATGTCGGATCCTATGATAGTTAATATCCATGGTGCAGGCAGGTCGGTAATGCGTTGCATTGTATGGTAGGAGGTTGCGGGGTCAAACCTCAACGCCTCCACCCAGACTTAGAACAAACATTTTACACCACATTTAAACCTTGGGGGTAGGGGGTGGGAATTTGGCGGCCCTAAGCTACACCATGTGTCATCACCTGATTGGCTCAAACATTAACCAATAAAATTACACCATGTCACCCATAATTTAGACAAGTGGCCTGCTGCCACTTGGAAGCTTACCATTCACCGGAGAACTTTGACCAAACTTTGACCTTGCATAGTCTACATTCCATGTTAGCAGAACAGACTGGTCACTGAGCATCTATCTGTCCTTTTTTATTTTAATTTCCTATTTAGCAAAGCGAACAAAAATCATTTTCGGGAGCATACAGAGACCAATTTTCATGAACGACAAGAACTACGCGGTGGTCTAGATTCCGAGACAATCTAAGAAATTTGATTTTTGAGCATAGAACTGAGCCCCTAATCATTTCTCCCCACTGGAAGCCTTTTGGAATGCAAAATATCTTTCATTACTAAACATGTGGATGATGGTACAGTTCCCTCACCCTCCCAGTCTCAATCCACTGGAATTTTCTCAATTTCAACAATCTGATATTTCTATAAAAAACTAGTCTTTTTCCTTGATTCTTGAGACCCTGTCTTGCTACTGTAGACACTATCAAGCTAAAATTTACCTAAATTTGTAGAATAACAAGTTTTCATTGTAGAAAAAACTTGTTTCCACCTCGATCTTCAATCAAAGGCAACTTGAAAATTGTCTCACCTTGAACATTGTCGACATGTCGTTTTTTAACTTGTCTTGTTTTGTATTTGCGTCGACTTTTGACCAAGTGATTTCTTCATTTCCATGTACCATTTTAAACCAAAAACAAGCACTTGTGGAACCTATTTCTTCTTTGTCAAATTATTTTTCTACTTTCTCTTTGACATTTTCACTCTCTTGCACCGACATCTTGTTTCCAACACTGCTCAACATTGATGTAGACTGCTGCAAATATTTCACATCTTGTTTACCTCCTTTCAAAGGAAACCTGTTAGAGCCTTGAAAAATCTTATTACAAACATTAACAACTTCGATGAAATCATCTTGATCATTTTATGCATACTTTTGAAAGGTTTCACTTAAAATATCTCTATGTCTGAGCATTAACAAAGTCAAATTTCGAGTTGCATTCACTATTCTCTTCATTTCTCGTGCATGTATAAGAGACAAACATCTCTTATTTTTATGCGCTCTAACTATTTAGTCAATTCCATCCTTGAATAAGTGGTACTTATCCACACGATGATGAAATACTACCCTCCTATCATAAAGATAAGGACTTCCAAAAACAATACCTGAAATCTCAAGTGGCACTACATCAAGTTCAACTTCGTCAAGAAAGTTTGAATTGATTGCAAACCTTAGGATTCATTTCCTTGTTACATGCAAATTTTCATTCTTGCATATCCAGCCTGAAGGGTAAGGTCATATGTGTATCAGCTTCAAGATTTTTTTCTTAACTAAGTCTTCAAAAATCAAATTAGCTTGAGAACCGCTATCAAATAGTGTGTCTATTTTGGTATGCTTTGAAACAACTCTAATATTAAAGATTTTAATTCGTGTATCTTCATCTTGAGTTACATTGGAACAACTTGAAGAACTAGTGCTTGCTATGTTCTTACCTTTCAAACCCATTGCTGTAATATTGGTCTCATCCCCTGAATCTGAACATGGCTCATGTTCAATGATTGCAACAATTTTCCCCTTCTCTTTGGCTTTAATTTTGTTTGGCTTCAACTCTGGATGGAGTTTCCAACAATTTTCTTCATCATGGCCATTCTTTGAATAATTTTTACATGCGATTTTCTCTTTCTTGATTTTAATTGAACCATTTTTCTTTCCTCTTCCATTAAACTTACCCTTTATTTTACCATCATACTCAGGGAAACCATCACTTTTCTCATCTACACTATGTTTCCCTCTTTCTTCTAGATGTATGGCTTGAACACAAACCTCGTCTAAGTTTATGGGATTGAACATGAGAATAGTATGTTTAAGATAAATGTACAAACCCAAAATACACTTTAACAAAGTTTCTTGAGAATACAAATTGACACCCAAAATAAGAGCTCTTCTTCTAAATTCATGAGTATAATCTTCCACACTTTTCCCTTTCAATTTTCTAAAAACTTTCCAGTCCATAATGTATTTTTTCATGTAAACTTGAGGATAGAATTTCCTTTTAATGACATCAATAAAATTTGACCAAGAAATTGAGATCTTACCATGTTTCTTAATATCCTCTTATGTCTTTTCTTCCCACCATACAAGTGTTGAACCCTCCATTCTCAAGGAATCCAATTGAATATTTATGTCATCTTCGTGAAGGTTCTAAATTCTGCAATAAACCTCCAATTGAAAAATCCAATTATCCAGATTCTCTACATTCACTTTTCCATTATACACTAGTTTCTCACATTTGACATTAAGTTTAAGAAAAGGTGATTTACCGGTTCCTTTTGAAGTATGTGGATGAACAGATTGTAGGGTTGTGGTAGTGGAAGATGATGACGAGGAAGGTGAAGATGATGGTGAGGATTATGGTGGAGTGGATGGTGGCTTCTTACCATATCCATGGCCTCCTCCTCCTAGAGAACCCTCTCCTATTGGAAGCCTTCAAATTTCTCCTTACATCCTTAAATTCCTATTGTCATAGAGGAATTTAACCATATTAGTCATATCAAAGAATGCCTTCCTGAATGCTCTCTCATCTTCTGTCATGATAGGTTCTCCTTCATGAGACATGCTCACTGAAGACTCAACTTCTACTTGATGATGTGCCGATGTTGAAGACTTTTGAAACCTTTCCCTTCTTACTCTCGACCCAACTGCAGGGCTCTCAATTAGCTTCACTTCTCCTCTTTTGAGTTTTAACTTTGTATGCATGAAATAAAATTGCAAACAATTAGGTCCCTTCTTGCTCAAAAAAACCTAAAGCACTTGAGCTCTGATATAAAAAATGATCTGAATGGAGTACGTTAGTGTTGTTGTGATAATTAAATTTTGAAATTATGAATTCAATGTTTCATGTGTGCTTAAGGGTTCAAGTTTTCTTGCAAATAATCAAGTCTCGTGAGTGGTTTTCATGTCAATTTAGTGTGAAATTTAACATAAAAACAAGAGCTGAACAACAATATGGAAATTATAGAACATCACCAGACATAACATTGAGACAGGTATTTGATGAAGGAGTTCACCCCTCCTGGGCTACATCACCTTGGTCCAACTTCCATGGCTTTGGCCTCTATATTATGATCAAATTTTCAAATAGAAATCTTTATAATGCTCTTTTTCTCCTGTAACCCACTCCAAGGAGTCCAGAATGGCTCAAAATGATCAGCTAGCCTCTTTCTGGGCTCGAATTGGTCAAAAAATGCAAAATTTATGACCATTTTATTTTTTCCCACCATTTCAGGACCTAAACTGGCTAATTGCAACTAAAACTGGAAGTCCGCTAAATCTGCAAGTTTTCCAAGTTAATCTACAATTGAATTCTAAGTGGTAGTTAGTGTTATTGAAGCACACTTAATTCTAAATATGTGATTTAAACTAATCCGAAATCAAAACTTGGATTAGGCGCTAATAAACAGGGTTACAACTAATTAACTTGTGGCTTAAGTACTAATCCTTTGCACTAACTATGGAGCTTCGCCGGTGGTCCTGGGAAATGGTCTTATGGACTGGGGGCGGGCCCCTACCTTTCCCTGCCTTAATACATTGGTTAATTTAAATATATGTTTGATCCTACAATAGTTAAGATCCATGGTGCAAGCGAGCTAGTAATGCATTGCATTGTGTGGTGGGAGGTCGACCTTGGGGGGTGGGATGTGGCAGCCATAGGCTACACCACGTGTCCTCGCCCGATTGGCTCAAACATTAACCAATAAAATTGCACCACCTCTCCCACAATTTGGACTAGTGTCGTGCTGCCAGTTGGCAGCTTACCGTTCGTCGAAGGACTTTGACCAACCTTTGAACTACACAGTCAACGTGCCATGTCAGAAATACGTACTGTTGAATGGGAATATTTATTTTTCCTATTTAAAAAAGTGAATAGATCATGTTTCCGGAAGCATACAGAGACCATTTTTTGTGAAACGAAGTGCGTCAGAGTCAGAACGGAGAGCACTATGTAGTCGTTCAGGTTTCGATACAATATGATAAATTTTATTTTTAACATAAAACCAAGCCCCTGATTATTCCTCCCCACTAGAATCCCGATGGACTAAAAAAACTCTTTCATTAATGAACATGTGCATGAGGGTACAGTTCCCTCACCCTTCCAGTCTCAATCCACTGGAATTTTCCCAATTTCAACAATTTGAGATGTTCATAAAAATTTTTCTTTTTCCTTGATTCTTGAGAGTGTCTCTTGTTTCTATATACACAGTCATGTTGCAATTTCCATGGATTTTTAGAACAAGTTTTCCTTGTAGAAGAAAAAAAAATTCCACCATGGTCATCAATCAAAGGAAAATTAAAAACCACCTCACCTCGAATACTATCGACATGGAGATTTTTAGCTTCTGTTGCTTTGTACTTGCGTGGAATTTTTACCAATTGTTTTTTCCATTGCCATGTACCATTTTGAAACAAAAAACAAGCACTTGTGGAACATATGCCATATTTGTGTTATCTCCCTGTAATTTGTCAGATTGGCAAGACGAAATTAAACAAGGGTAACATCCAACCAACTTTGGAGCCATATGAGCTAGCCTTCCTGGACTCAGAGAGGGCTCTCTCTATATTTGTGTAAAATATGTAACTTGATTGATTTAGGGTATTGATTTTAGGCTAGTTAAAATGATTGGGTTTGTTTGTTTTGTTTTTTTTGGTTGGGTTGGTTATCAAGAAGAATAGATAGAGTAAGAGAAACTTAAACCATTGGAATATGGAGTCTACAAAAGCTCTTGAAAAGTATAATAATAGGTCAAGGGTGTTTCATAGGGAAAGTTAACAAAGCCAAATGGATCTAAATAGGTTTAGTGAGTGTGAAATGAACATTAAGTTGTGAATGTAGTAGGTTTAAAGGGCAATTAAGAATCCTTTAACATAAACTATAACAAGAAGAGTCTATAAGAGTACTATGCATCAAGAAAGAATCAAAGTACAAGGTGCAGCATAAAATTATTTGACCTAGCTCTATCAAGTAAACTTTAAAACAACTATCTAGCAAACCCTAGAGAGCAGGGAACTCCTAATGTATTTAGCTATCTACCTTTAGAGAAAGAAAACATTCAAGATAGCACATAAGTAATTCTTAAAGAGCAGGGAACTCCTAAATTATTTAATCAAACTATAAATAACTTCAAAGTAACCATTTCAAGATAGACTAAAGGAAAAGGTATACCATAATCTTCTTTAGCCTAAACCCTAATAAGCAAAAGTCAAATAAAAGCCTAGAAAAAAATGATTCAAGCTACACCAAAGGACAGGGCATACCATAAAGTTCCTTGGCTTGACTATTATTAATCATTTTGAAGAAAAACAAGCTAAATGGAATTAAATAGCAATGAAAAATTCTTCAATCAAACCTAGCAAAGGAAAACATTTGAGCAATAGAAGCAGACAAACCCAAGGTGCCTCTAACAGAATATCTTAGCCTAAAATTTATGTTTTAATGCAAGAGAAAATATGGAACAATATGTGAACATAAGGAAACAATAACTAGATCAGAGCAACATTACCATTAACCAGGTTCATGAATCCTATGAAGGTTCTTTCTCCATTGATGCTTAGTCCAAAAACAATCACACAACTCCAAAGCCAATTTCTTCACAACTCCAAGTCTATGTATTCATCTAAATAAACAACCAAAAACTACAATGAGGCCTCCATGGAGTATTTAACTTGCAAAGGAGGACCAAAACCCTAGCTAGGTTTCCAAAATGTCATTAATTACATCATAAATTCCATTTTTTTCCAACGAGACCATGCAAGGCCCAAGGCACAAATATCCTACCTTAATAAATGCAAAAATAAATTCTAACATAACTCCTCAACTAACTGTAGGGTGATTTTCCTAAAAAATCCTCAAAATATATTTTTCATTAACTCCAAGTATATTTTTTTGACTTTTTGGCAAGGGCACAATGCCAAGGCCAAGGGCGCAGTGCCAGCACTCAGAAAATACTCTATTTTACAGCTAAGATTTTGAGGCCTTCCCGATGTCAAAATGAGCTCCATGATATCTCATTGGAAAGCCTGTCCTGTATAATTTCAAAAACGGCCCTTATTTTCTTCATTGGAATTAATGTACCCACTCAAAAAATAATTCTCCCAATATTTCTCAGTGTGCAACGCCAACTCTGAAAATAGGGCAAAAAGTTGATTTGTTGTATGTTTTTGGTATTTTTGGAGTACCAGTTTTGCTCCAAATGAGATGAAAATTTGTGAGGGTGATGTACTTGGCCTAAGGATTATGAAAATTTCAAGTTTTACTCCAATGGGTGCCCCAAAAAAGAGTGCAGAACCAGTGGTTCTGTGCACTTAGCCCTTCAAAATAGTCAAAATTTCCAAAAAATAAAAAACTAGACAAAATTTGGATTTGTCTTACTGATCATGGTTGGGATGCCTTTAGGGATGCATCAACAATAATGTCAAATTTTTCTTTTTCTTCTTCCTCCTTTAGCGATTGAATCTTTGCAAGGGATATTTTGAGCTTGGCCCTTGGAATCTTGTTTCTTAAGGAATAATGCCTTGCCATCTTTTTCTCAAGGACAAGGTCTCTCTTGGTCTTCTCCAACTGACCCTCTAAGTGCACATTTTCCCTCTCTAGCCAAGGTTCCCAATCATAGCTGATATCCATGGAAAGAAGCTCACTTGGAGTGAGCTACTCTTCCAAGGGTGTCTCTTGCTCTTTTTTCTTGGCTAGAGCCTTTTTCAAGCGAATTGTCCTTCGCCTCCTCCTAGGAAGCTATTCTTCCTCTTCTTTAGTGTAATCATGAGTGCACAAGACCTCATATAGATTTTCCTTGGATTTTCTAGCCTCTTTTGGAGATATGATAGCTCTGAACTCATAGATAGCCTTCTGTGCCTCCAGTTGCTTGTTTTCAACCTCAAAATAGTGGATTACATTATTAGCCCTACCTAGATTAGTTTGCAGGTCATTAATCTGAGGATATTTTCTTTTAAGAAGCATGTTAGGGATCCTTTGATCATTTTCATCGTCACTGTCAAAGTGAATAAGTTGAAACTCTTGTTGAGTTTCATTCTTGTCTTCTTCTTCTTCAAAAATGACCTTTTCCTTACCTTTGTCAAGCTGCTTGGTTGATGTAGAAAGCATGGCCCCTTGCCTCTTAAGGGCAGAAAACACATGCCTATTTCCCCTCTGATAGGTCAAAGGAAAAGGTTCAATATTTACCATCTATGTGCCACTTGTTTCACTACCATCATTGTTGCCATCATGACTGCTATCTGTATTGGTATCATCACTACTCTCATGGCTCTTTGACCCACCATCATCATCCTCACTACTTTCTGTCGCATTTCCATCATCTTCACTGATTAATTCTTGATTAGCATCTGCCTCACTAACATTTTCCTCACTTTTCTCTTCCTCATTGCTTTCTGCCTCATTCCCTTCTTCACTTTTTGATGCACTACTACCATGAGATGATGGTGAGGGATTGTGAGAAGGTGACGAAGGAGGATTATCTTGAGGTGAAGGAATGTAAGTAGATCTAATGGATGTTTAGTGGGGTGTCATGGTGAAGGATGAGAAGATGAAGGGACATTTTGCTGTTGTTGGGGTTGTGGATTGGTAAAGACCTCATTAGCAATGAAGGTCTCCCATGGAATTCCCTTCTGTTGCAATTGATGCATAACAACTATTTTGATGAGAGAGTGATGAAAGGGGCTTTGCATCCACCGAGTATAGTCTCTCTTTTGTAAAATATAGAACATTTTTTCAATGATTCTATAGAGGTAATAGGGTATGTGCAGCATCCTCACTCTAGTAAAGTGCATAAGCAGCCTGATGTGATAGGAGTAAAGCCGGGAGAACCTTCCCTCACATGTAAAATACTTCATAATGATCCTCATCATATGTGCATATCTATCTAGAAAATGTGAGAAAGGAAAGATGGATCTGTTGTGGTATTTGTATCTAGGCTTTAGGTAGGGTTCAATGTAGCTCATGTCTAGATTTTCCTACTTGAACCATTTCTCCCCTACACTAGGTATGTCAGTGGCATTGGCAATAACATCAGTAGATAGCTAAAAATTGACTTCTGCAAGGTTAACTTGTTTGTCATGCAACTTAATGATGAATATCCTAGTTATCTTAGGGTGGTTTTGGACCTCTTGCACCCTTTCACAAAAATCAAATCATCCTACATGCTTGAAACGTGAAATAGTAAGGGGAGATGCCATTAGCACCCTTGTGTTAGGGGGTTCAAACTTATTTATCTTTCCACCTTTTTTCTCATGCCTCCTTGGCATTTGAGACTCTCCACCACTACCACTGTCTTCTGACATTGTAAACCCTGTCTTGAGAAAGCCCTAGGACTGAAAATGGAAATGGAATGAAGATATGATGATGAAAAAGGAAAATTTGTAAGTGAGTGAGATGAGTGAATGAGGATAATAGTGTATGAGAGGGTGAGAGGCTAACAACTCAATGATAACCCTTTGCTGACATGTTCAAACTCTGTTTTTTGAAATACTAGGGCTAAATGTGAAATTGAGATGAAAGTGGGCAATGGAATGGAAGCCTTTGCAATGTAGGGGGTGAAATGAATGAATGTTATGAATATATTGGATAAATGACAACCCCTAAACCAATGTAAGCACCCTTGTCTTGACCGATACTATTTTCAAGCAGATGAAGTAATGGTTGAATTAGTGATTTCAAGTTTACAACATAGGGTTGCCTCTTAGGGTTTCAATTTATTCCAATTAAATCAATAAAAATTCTTGAAGATGTGGTTAAGGCATCCAATTACCATTTTATACTGTCTTGGAGGACCTTGGAGGAATCTTGAAGAATATTTTAGGTGAATTGAGTGGTTGTTTTGCTTGGAAATCCCTCCTGGCCAAGAGCGCAACGCCTGAGCAGAGGGCGCATCATTCAATGTCAAGTGTGCAGCGCCAAGAGAAATGCACTGATTGTGTTTCTAGGCAAGAGCATAATGCTTTTCCAGGCACGTAACTCTCAGTTCCAGGTGCGCAGCCTCTTTGTATTTTGTATGGGAAAAAACTGCCAAGGGTGCAGCACCTGATCCCAAGCACACAACACCACAAAAATTTGTCCAATTTCACTTGTAAAACTCACAAATTATCTGTTCTTGAACACTCTTGCTATTTTGAAATGAAAAAATTAATCTTAAGAAGTGTATAATGAGCTTTTATAGGCATGTGGAATTTGATTTCTCTTCATAAACCCACCTTCTAATGTCTATTCTTTTTCACTTTCTCACTAATTTTCTTTGACTTTTTTCTTGTAGGTGAAAAAATAAATAATTTGGCTCTTCTTTTACTTCTTGAGGCATAAAAATTTAATGTTCACACCTTTGTGACTTAGTCACATAACAACTTCAAATTATTGTGTAATTTCCACCATGAAACTCAACTTAACCCTTTCACCTTTTCTCACTAACCTTTTTACACTGTTTGCATGTAGGTGACTGAAATGATGAGTTTGACTTTTCCCTTTGTTCCTTGAGGCGTGAAAAAATGATTTTGACAAATTTTGGACTCAAACACAAGGAAACATCTTCAAAACTCCTTTTTTTCCCACCAGTAAACATCAACTCATCTGTTTTTCTCATTTATTCATGGCAAGCTCATTTTACACCTTTGGGAGTATTTTCTCATAGCAGCACTTTCAAAACCCTCTTCTATCTGCACCATGGAGTTTCAACCCATTATTTTACCTTGTATGGATACTTTCCCAAAACCATAGGTATCTAGAGTGCTTTAAGACAATCATCAGTTTTGTCTTCTAAGTTCTATATAGCCCTTTCAAGTTCATTCATTTCTGTCAAGTTCAACTCACCTTTTTCCCTATTTCATCAATCGTTTTGACAAAATTTCTTCATGTTTGGTTTGGTATGCCTCCTCCATGGTCATTCTGCAATTGATCATAGTTTGGCACTCCACTTGCACCATCAAGCTCAAAAAAACACTAATTCTCTACAAGAGCAAGTGTTTTATCTCTTCTTTGTTGCAACTTGTCTTCATTCAGGATCATACCACCTACCTCATCAATACCTTCTGCTAAAAAATCCTTTAGCACTCCTAAAGAAGTGCTAGACTCTTTTCATTTACCTCTTGAAGACTTTAAATTGATAAGGTAGTATTCTTTGAAAAATTTTAGGTTTTTCTTGAATAACCATGTCTCAACATTCTATTACATCTGAGCCATATTCTAACAAAGGAAAAACAGTGCTTGAAACACCAATGATGACCTTAAAAAATGTGAAACCCTAATTAACCTAGTGGGAGGTTTCTTTGACCTGATTTTGACTAAAAATTGGCTTGGAGGCTCCAAGTGAAAAACAGATTATTTGTCAAAATGCTGTATTGAAGATCCAAAATCCAATGTACTTGATTTATCTAAAGAGCCTGCAAAGATAGTTTTGAGACCATTAATGTCGAATCCATTGGGGAACTGAGTAAGTAACAAGCTTAGAAATTCCTTAAGAACTCACAAATCCATTTTCAAGACTTAGAAAAATCAAGTGTTAAGCCAAGAGTTATATTTGGGGTATTCATCGTACTAGCACCATGGTGACCATACTGGAGAAAAATCATTGAAAATATTAGTGTTACATATATAACTCAGAAAACCCAAAAACATCCTTAGATTGGTATTCAATTGTTGATGGTGGACAACAAGTAGATCCTTAAAACAGTAAACATCATCCACCTAGTGACCCCATTGGTCTTCAGTAGCCCTGTTGACCCCACTATCTCTCATAGACTCCCCTGGGAACATATAAATAATTCATAACAGTTCCAAGCCCAATTACATACTATGTGAAATTAGTACCCTTACAGATAGGTGTGATTTTCAAAAATCTCATAAACTTTCAGCCTCTTTGTATTTTGGATCTGAAATCTAGATTCACAAAGAATCAACACCATATCTCACCCTAACCCAAACCCTCCTACCATTGTTGATGATCCAGAAATAATCTTGTGGAAAACATCTAGGACTGAAGATCCAGCTATTGTTAGACCCATTCACAAAGCAAGTTATTTCCTTAAAAATCTCATAGCCTTGCAAGATCCCCAATTTGACTTACACCATAGAAAAAACCTATTCAGAACTAAGCCTCAAAGTGGGATAGACCAGACAAAACTTGAGCCTATAGAATTGTTGAAAAGTCCTAGTAGAGAAGCCTCTCCTTCCACTCATCCTGATTTTCAGCTTCTCCAACACTTTGATTCCTTTCTATCCAAATATTCTCAATCTCAATTTGATGGTCTAAGTACGTATGCCACTCCCATTCATACATCCACTGTGAAAACCACTCCATTTCATCCTCCACCTCCTATCACAAACCCCCCTCTTGTAGACCCTCCTTGGGTTCATTTACCTCAAATCATGGCAGCATGGTTTTCCCCATTAGTACTACCCGAACCTTTACTACCTATGCCACAGGACTCTACCACTACCCAACAACATGTAGACAATATGAATGATGCATTTTAATACCAAGAAATAGAAGGGGAGACCATAAAAAGGAGAATGTTTTCCCAAAGCCTAAGAGGAGAAGCAAAGAAATGGTTCAAAAACTTAACTCCTAATAGCATTCATGATCTCCCTTCCCTTTATAAAAAATTCATGAACAAGTGGGAGATTGAGAAAAATCCTCTTCAAATTCGATCAGAGTATGATAACCTTAAGAGGAATATTGGGGAAAGTGTCAAAGACTATTGCACTAGGTTCAATAGTGTATACAATGCACTCCCTCCCCACATGAAACCCCCACAAGGCCTAGCCTCAGTAAAATTTCTAGATAGGTTTGATCCAGACATGTCTTATCAATTAAGAGAAAGGGATCCCCTAACCTTAGAGGACATGCAAAGAGGAGCAATAATTGAATAATCCAACATAAATGCTAGAAGGGCTAGATTAAGGGCAGAGAAGAAGGTTACATACAAAGAGGAAACCATGTCCTCCACATCTGATGCTAAAATTGACAATCTAGTTATGGTAATGGAAAGGATGATGGAGAGAATCAACTTGAATGAAAGAGCACCCCCTAGGGAAAACCAAGAAAATCCTCAAAACAGAAATAGAAACCAAAACTTCATAAGATACCCTCCTAAAAATAGACAAAGAGACAATTACCAACAAATCAAACGTCCTTTCCAAGCAAAATATGTAGATTAAGAGGAAAGAGAGGCTAAAGAGCAGGAAGAAAACCATGTAAATCTGATAGACTCCAATAATGAGGATGATGTTTTTCTCACAGAAGAGGAACAAGGTCTATTTTCCTCAAGCCAAAATGATAGAACGTATGAGGATTCTGAAGAGAAAAAGCTAGTATTTTAAAATGCTATCATGGAGATTCATAGGAAGTATGACCTTAGAAGTAATAAAACCAAAGATGCTTCCAAGAAAAAAATACTAGAAACTTCTGTTAGGAAAACGCCTAAAAACATTCTCAAAAGAATAGCAGAAAACAACAACATAATGGCGAATCTGAACTTGAAACACTTTGGAACCTGAGCTTTGATGGCTCTTGTGGAAAAACTAGTTCAGGAGCAGGTGTTTGGATACATAACACCAATGAATGCCACTCCTACAAGCTAGATTTTCAATGCACAAACAATATTGCAGAGTATGAGGCTCTTCTCTTAGGATTACACTTGCTGAAATACATAGGAGCTAAGAAGATTTTTTTTCAAGGAGATTCTGAGCTAATCATTAGGAAAATAAAAGGAGAATATTCAGCCAAGAATCCTAGGATAAGAGAATATAGGAATGCTCCCTTAGACCTCATGAAGAAATTTGAGAAATATGAACTCATCTCTATCCCAAGAGCTCAAAACATCCTTGCCAATGAACTTTCCTTTGCTACCAGCACTTTCCAAGTACCTCTTGCCAATGAACAATACATGGTAAAATTCAAAAGAAGACCTACAATACCTACCAACATAGATTATTGGCAAGTTTTTTAAGGTCACAAACACATTGAAGAATTTTTACAATCCAAGAATGAATTTAAAATGCCAAAACTAGACTCAAATCATGAACAAGACTGCCCTAATGAAGAACAAACACCCAAAAAAAATCCATTTCCTAATGCTAATATAAATCTACTAGAACAAATTCATTAGGTAGAATTTTTTAGGGGTCTGGATCAAAAGGACCTTGAGGTATTGCAATGCAAATATAATCTATTAACAATAGGTCTTGCCCCCTTAGAAGAGTTATTTGATTTCAATGATGTTGCTAGGAAGCCAAAAATGGAATCCACTAAGACAGATGTAGCAACATAGGCAGTGTAGAAGAACCCAAAATGATAAAGCTGTCCAAAACTATACCACGTCACATAAAATAGAAATATATTGAGCTACTCAAAGAATTTAAAGATGTGTTTGCATGGGGTTATGAGGACTTGAAGTCTTATGAGACAAACATTATTCAGTATAAGATTCCTCTCAAGGAAAACCAAAAGCCATTCAAGTAGAAATTGAGAAGAATAAACCCTGTTCTAGTGCCTCTGGTTGGGAAGGAAATAAAGAATATGTATGATGCTGGAATCATGGTCCCACTCAGGTACTCAGAATGGGTTTCAAACCTTGTGTCAGTAAGAAAGAAAACATGGGAGATTAGGCTATGCATAGACTTTAGAAAATTAAACAAAGCCTCCCTGAAGGATAAATACCCTTTACCTAAGATGGATCATATACTACAAAGGGTAGTAGGCTCTAAAAGAATATCACTGGTTGACGGTTTTTCAGGTTACAATCAGGTGCTAGTACTCCCAAGTGATCAACACAAAACCACTTTCGCAACACCTTAGGGCACCTTCATATATGTCAAAATGACTTTTGGGTTAATGAATGTGGGGGAAAATTTTCAAAGAGCCATGGACATTGCCTTTTCTGAAGACATAGGTTACTTCAATGTGATATACCTTGATGACATCACTGTCTATTCTAAAACTAATGACGAACACCTAGTTCACCTAAGAAAGGTCTTTGAAAAGTGTAGGAAGTATTTTCTATCTTTAAATCCTAAGAGAACTCTGTTTGGTCTACAAGAAGGAAAACATTTAGGCCACATCATATCTGAAGAAGGGATTAAGATAGACCCAAAAAGGATTGAGGGTATATTGCCGATTAGCCACCCTAGGAACATTAAAGAGTTGTAATCTTCATTGGAAAGATTAACTTCCTAAGAAGGTTCATACCAAACCTTGCAGAACTCCTAAGAAACATTACAAACATGCTGAAAAGAGAAATATGAGTCAAGTGGACCACAGAACCAAACAATCCTTTGAACTAGTAAAACAAGCACTTACCCAAACACTAGTTCTAATCAACCCCGACTTTACCAAGGATTTCTTCATATTCTCATGTGCATTAGAACACACTATTGCTGCAGTGTTGCTACAAAATAACATGATGGGACAAGAACAACCCATAGAATTATTTAGCAAGGCACTAAGAGATTCCCCTCTGAAATATAACATTATGGAAAAACAAGCCTTTGCCTTAATCAAAGCATTAAAATATTTGAGAGTTTACATCTTTCATTCACATGTCATTGCTTTTGTCCCACATACAGCTTTCAAGGACATACTAATTCAAGATCCTGATGGTAAAAGGGGTAAGTGGATCGCTGTCATCTTAGAACATGATGTAGAAATGAGACCCACTAAACTAATCAAAGGGAAAGGACTTGCCAAACTCATGGCTGAAGCTAAATTTCATGCACTAGACATAAACATGATACATTCTTTGGATGAACAAGAGGAGTTGGTGACTCCACCCATTGAAGAAGAATTTATGAACTCACTCTGGTACGATAATATATTGTATGTGATTTTTAATATAAATTATATTCTTTCTTTGTCCAAAACAAAAGCTAGATTCTTGAAACTAAAGGCTGTAAATTTCTGCATTCTAGATAGAGCTTTGTATTCGAAAAATTATGTTGGTATCTTGCTTAAATTTTTACTTGAAGATGATGTAGATAGAATCATGCATGAGTTTCATGAAGGAGAGTGTGGAGGTAATCTCTATTGGAAAACCACTTTCAACAAAATCCTTAGAGCTGCTTTCTATTAGCCCACTCTTTTTCCTGACATACATAAGCTAGTAGTAACTTGCCATAAATTCAAAATCTTTGATGGAAAGATAAATCTACTACTTTTTCCTTTGCATCCTATCAGTGTTGAAACTCCTTTTCAACAGTGGGGTTTAGATTTCATTAGAGAAATCAACCCTGCCTCATCTACCCAACACAAGTGGATCCTCACTACTACTAACTATTTCACCAAATGGATAGAATCCAAACCTTCAAGGAATGCCACTGACTTATTCATCATATAATTCCTTGAAACCAACATCTTGTCTAGATTTTTTTTCCTAAAAACATCATCACTGATAATGCTGCTGCATTTAAGTCCAAGAGAATGGTGTAATTTTTCTAGAAGTATCACATCACACTAGGGAATTCTATAGCTTATTGCCCTCAATGTAATGGGCTGGCTGAGTCCTCTAACAAAAGTTTGGTGAACATCATCAAGAAGTTGTTGGAAGAGGAAAAAACGTCATGGCATAGAAAACTGATGCAGGCACTATGGGTTGACCAATTAACAAGCAAGAAATCTATTAACATGTATCCCTATCAACTAGTGTATGGCATGGATGCATTTTTTCCAACATCCTTGGGAGTTCCAGTGATGAAGCTCCTCCAAGAGGTACAATCAGAGAATAATGACATACAAATGAGGCTGAAACTAACCATTCATTTGCAGCAATCAAGGGAAGAAGTTTACAACATAACACAACCAATGCAAGAGAACATCAAGAAGATATTTGACAGAAGGACCAAGGAAAATGATTTTTAGATTAGAGATGAGGTGCGGAAATGGGATTCAAGGAGAGAGGAAAAAGGTAAGCATGTAAAATTTGAAAATCTATGGAAGAGTCATTACATCATCCATTCACTTAGAGGTAACAATGCATTCTTCCTACAAGAACTGGATGGAACATAGTTATTTAGGGGTTTTGTCAATCGTAGGATACTTAAGCATTATTTTTGTTGAAATTCCTAGTTTGAAGCTTTCATTCATTGTACATAACATTGCTTGATGAAAGATCAGAAAAATAAAAACGTAAAAACAAAGAAAAGAAGAAAAAGAGGGCAAGAAAAAGGAAGGGGTACAACCCCATACCGAAAAAGAGTATTTCTGAAAGTGTGCAAGCCTAAATGCCACTGCTTTTGAAGAAAAGAAAGTCTTGTTCAGTCATTTAGCTTAATCATGATTGGACATCTTTTAAATTTCTGCTAATAGGTTAGTGAAAGAGGATCTGCCAAACCATGTAAACTTGTCTTATGAGTAGTTTATATTAGGAAAACATATTTGGTTTCAATGCTCAAATCTGAACCAAAGGAGAAAGAGAGGGATAGGTAACAAATTCTAAATTATTAGCCCTCAAGTTTCTAGTTTCACTTGTACAAAAATAAAGTTTGTGTTCAGCTTGTCCAAAATGCCACAACCCATGACAAATTAGATTGCTTAACCTTGGTTTGGTCATGTTTTGAATTTCATGATAGTAGATTAGAGAATGAAAATCTATCAAACAACTTAACCTTGACAGATAAGTAAATTAGGTAGAGAATAAAGAGTCCATCAGCCTAATCTGAGCTCTTGGAAGTGATAAGGGTAGAAGTAGATATTTTTATGTTTTAAAAAGAAAAAATGATGTGAAGGGTTTGCTAATCCAAATGCACCCAAGTGAAGAAAAAAATGTTATACAAAGTATGATGGGTAGGTAGAACTAATATTGAAGCAATCATGTCTTTTCAGATTTTGAGATCATAGCTTCAAAAGAACAAGAGTGAATTAGCAAGAGAAGAAAAAAAAAGTCTGCCAAGTACAAGTAAGGTACTAATCTTCAAAACTCAGAGATATGAACTCTGAGGTTCTGGACACCTCCTAAAAAGTAGTTTTCGTCCCCAAGTGGAGCCACTGTTAGTCATCAATATTTTTCACTATTTGTAGATGACTATGTTTTGGTTCTAGATTTCTGAAAACAACCTTCCTTGAAAATTGTGAGATTCATAAATCTCATTGCCTTCATTATCCTTATAGAATTTTTTTCACTATTTCATCATCTTTCCTTTTCATGGTCACCCTGTCACTCCTACAAACTCTTCCTAAGATTATAACTATCATTTTCAGTCTCCTTCTCTGCCTATAACCTCATTGGCCTATTTTATTTTGTCCATAAATTCACTTTCCTTCTAGGGCTTCCTATAGGAAAATCATTCCCATGTTCCCCAGGTTCATCAAGCATTGACGGTCTCAAAACTATATCTGTAGGCTCTTTAGATAAATCAAGTACATTGGATTTTGGATCTTGAATACAACATTTTGACAAATACTTTGTTTTTCACTTGGAGCCTCTAAGCCAATTTTTAGTCAAAATTAGGTCAAAGAACCCTCCCACTAGGTCAACTAGGGTTTCACATGTTTTAAGGTCATAATTTGTGTTTCAAGCACTATTTTTCCTTTGCTATAATCTGGCTTAGATGTAATAGAATGTTGAGACATGGTTATTCAAGAAAAACCTAAAAGTTTCCAAAGAAGACTACCTTATCAGTTCAAAGTCTGCAAGAGATAAATGCAAAGAGTTTATCACTTCTACAAGAGTGTTGAAGGATTTGTCAGCAGAAGGTGTTGATGAGGTAGGTGGTCTGCTCGTGAATGAAGATAACTTATAACAAAGAAGAGAGAAAACACTTTTTGTTGTAGAGAATTAGGGTTTTTTTGAGCTTGATAGTCTAAGTAGAGTGCCAAACAATGATCAATTGAAGAATGATGGTTGAGGAGGCATACCAAACCAAACATGAAGAAATTCTATCAAAAACATTGATGAAATAGGGAGAAAGGTGAGGTGGATTGGACAAAAATGAATGAACTTGAAAGGGCTATAGAGAAATTAGAAGACAACACTGATGATTGTCTTAAAGCACTCCTGATACCTAGGGTTTTGGGAAAATATCCATACAAGGTAAAATAATGGGTTGAAACTCCATGGTGCAGATAGAAGAGGGTTTTGAAAGTGCTGCTATGAGAAAATCCTCCCAAAGGTGTAAAATGAGCTTGCCATGAATAAATGAGAAAAAGAGATGATTTGATAAGGTGGGAACAAAAGGGGTTTAGAAGATGTTGCCTTTTGTTTGAGTCCCAAAGCTGTCAAAATCAATTTTTCATGCCTCAAGGAACAAAGGGAAAGGTCAAATTCATCATTTTAGTCACCTACATGCAAACAGTGTAAAAAGGTTAGTGAGAAAAGGTGAAAGGGTTAAGTTGAGTTTCATGGTGGAAATTACACAAGAATTTGAAGAACTAGTTATGTGACTAAGTCACAAAGGTGTCAAAATGAAATTTTTATGCCTCAATAAGTAAAAGCAAGCCAAGTTAGTGCTTTATGTCACCTACAAGAAAAATGTCAAAGAACATTAGTGAGAAAGTGAAAAAGACTAAGACATTAGAAAGTGGGTTTATGAATAGAAATCAAATGCCACATGCCTATAAAAGCTCATTATACACTTCTTAATATTCATTGTTGCATTTCAAAAGAGTAAGAGAATTCAGGAGAAGAGACTTTGTGACTTTTACAAGTAAAATTGGACAAATTTTTGTGGCGTTGCGTGCCTGGGATTGGGCGTTGCGCCCTTGGAAGTTTTTTTCCATACAAAATAAAAAGGATTTTTGTGCCTAGAACTGAGCATTATGTGCTTGGCAGAGAACTGTGCTCTTTCCCAGAAACACACTCAGTGCATTTCTCTTGGCACTGCGTGCTTGAGATTGAGCGTTGCGCCCTCAACTCAGGAGTTGCGCTCTTGTCTAGGAGGTATTATTAAGCAAAAAAACCACTCAATTCAATTCAAATATTCTTCAAGCTTCCTCCAAGGTAATCCAAGACAATAATAAATGGTAAGTGGATGCCATAACTAAATCTTCAAGAATTTTTTATGAACTAATTGGAAGAAATTGAAACCCTAAGAGGCAACCCTAGGTTGCAAACTTGAAATCACTGATTCCACCATTACTTCATTTGCCTGAAAAGAGTATCCGTCAATACAAGGGTGCTTGAATTGGTTTAGGGGTTGTCATTTATCCAAGCTAGTCACAACACTCATTCATTTTACCTCGTACATTGCAAAGGCTGCCATTCCATTACCCACTTTCATCTCAATTTCACATTTAGCCCTAGTATTTCAAAAAACAGAGTTTGAACATGTCAGCAGAGGGTTATCATTGAGTTGTTAGCCTCTCACCATCTCATACACTTTTATCCTCATTCACTCATCTCACTCACTTCCAAAGCTTCCTTTTTCATGACCATATTTTCATTCCATTTCCATTTACAGTCCTAGGGTTTTCTCAAGGCAGGGTTTACAATGTTAGAAGACAGTGGTAGTGGTGGAGAGGCTCAAATGCCAAGGAGGCATGAGCATAAAGCTGGAAATATAAATAGGTTTGAACCCCCTAACACAAGGGAGCTAATGGAATATCCCCTTACTGTTTCATGTTTCAAGCATGTAGGATGCTTTGATGTTTGTGAAAGGGTGCAGCAGGTGCAAAACCACCCTGAGCTAACTAGGCTATTCATCATTAACTTGCATGAAAAACAAGTAAACCTTGCAGGGGTCACTTTTGAGTTATCGACTGATGTTATTTCCAATTCCACTGGCATACCTAGTGTAGGGGAGAAATGGTTCAAGCAGGCCAATCTAGACATGAGCTACTTTGAACCCTACCTAAAGCCTAGATACAAAGACCACAAAAAATCAATATTTCCTTTCTCACATTTGTTGGATAGATATGCACCTATGATGAGGATCATTATTAAGTATTTACATGTGAGGGAAGGTTCCCTCGGCTTTACTCCTATCACATCACGCTGCTTATGAAATTTAATAGAGTGAGGATGTTGCAGATACCCTATTACCTCTATAGAAGAATTGAAAAAATGTCCTATATTGTACAAAAGAGAGACTATCCTCACCAGATGAAAAACCTCTTTCATCACTTCTCATCAAAATGGTTGTTATGCATCAATTACAACAAAAGGGCATTCCATGGGAGACCTTCATTGCCAATGAGGTTTTCACCAATCCACAAGGCCAACAGCAGCAAGATGTCCCTTAATCTTCTCATCCTCCCATTCCTCCTTCACCATCAAATCCCACTACACATCCATCACCATCTACTCACATTCCTTCACCTCAAGATAATCATCCTTCATCACCTTCTCACAATCCTGCACCATCATCTCATGGTACTAGTGCATCAAAAAGTGAAGAAGATGCAATGAGGAAGAAAATAGTGAGGCAAATGTTAGTTGGGAATATGCCAATGAGGAAGAAATCAGTGAATATGATGGAATTGAGGCAGAAAGCAGTGAGGATGATGAAAGTGGGTCAAAGATCCATGAGAGAAGTGATGATACAAATACAGATAGTAGTCATGATGGTAGTTGTTTGTGCTCAACCTAGTGTTCCTAAATTGAGTTCATTAATTGTCAACCAGGGTTGGTAAACTGCTGAAGTGTGGTGCACTATATGTGCCTAGGTATTTGTTTCTCACCACGTTGTGTTTAGTGTTTTATGATGTTTTTGGTTTTACGGTTTTATGTTGAAAAGGAAAGAACTAAGTGTTGGTGAAAAGAAGCTATTGGTTGTGTTAAAACAGAAAAAAGCCTAAACTATGGATGGCAAACAACAAATGCAAAGTTTTATAATGACTTCAGTGCAAGAAAATAAATCACAACATGAACTTAAAATTATCCAATTCATTCATTAAAGATGTGTTGGAAGAGCTTGAGAAATGGACAAGTTAATTATAAATGAAGTTCTCCTAATTAAACAATCAAAAAATCAACTTACAATGTTACAACATCTCATCCATGATTAAAGGTTTATTGGAATATATTTGGAAAAGAACATTTGTAGCACAATAAGATTTCTGCTCTAAAGTAGCTTCTAATTCTGTTCTGCAACTCAATTTAACACCACTAGGCCTCACTCAAAAGTTATAGATTTCCTTTTTAGAATAGTTTTTGAGAAAAGGCTTGTTTGTGAATTGGTAAAATGGTTGCAAAATACTCCAGGCCTTAGACTGATACTAGCTTCTGTCCAGATGATTATGTATTAATATGAGTTTGGAACAAAAGAAGTTTTGTAAATAATGAAGACCGTGTTATGTAAATTTAACAACTAATACAATTTAAAATGCAATGGATAGCAACTAAACTGGAATGTTAATACAGTGAGCTAAGAGTAAACTAGAGTACTACTTGTCTACTTGGAGTACAGTGAACAGTGTTAAACTAAAATTTCATTATCAAACTAAAATGTAGTGACAGAGCTGAACTAAATGCATTCTACCTCCGGAGTGCTGTAACTAAATTAACATGCAACTAACCTAAGGAATTCTACAGCCCATCTCGTTCAATATGAATGATATTTTGGAAGAGTTTGTGAAAACAAGTATGGCTGTATTATTCAATGCAATTGAACATAAACATAAAACTGAAAGAAAATAAAACTAGAATCTAAGACACCACAGCTGTTTCTTATTCATTGTTAATGATGTTTTGGAAGAGTTTGTAAGAGTAAGACCGGCTGTGGCACTTAGTGTAAACAAGCAACTAAAACCTACAATACCACAGCTATGCCTTATTCATCGTGATGATATTTTGGAAGAGTTTATTAGAGTAAGTCTAACTGTGATAATTAATGAAAGGAAATGAAACTAGAACCTACAATACCATAGCTATGCCTTATTCATCGTAATGATATTTTGGAAGAGTTTATAAGAGTAAGTATATCTGTAATGATTAATGAAACAAGTATGAAACATAAAATTCAGAAATCTACTTAAGCTAGAAATGAAAACGAGACTAAAATACTTATCTAAACCGTATAAACAAGGCTGCTCAGGTAGCAGGGGCACTCTACCACTAGAGTAGCACAAAATCTACTTCAATATTGATTCAATGCTTTCAAGGAAATGATGCTTTTTTCATTAAAGAGAAATTACTTCAAAACAGAGTGTTTTCGAACTTCTAAAATCTAGCAATCAACCATAAAATCTAACCTTGTCCCTTTGTTTCGCGAGCATATTTATAACAAAATTACATAACCCTATCTGAGATAACATAGGAATAATTGTCTTTCCTAATTAGAATTGAACTGGAACTATGAAGGTGGTCTCGTAATATGATTAAGGACATCTGGACTATCCTTATCCTGTTAGGAGTCTACCTCCTAATTTGAGTTCCCATGTGCATAACCGCCTACAGGATTCCGTTCAAACTTCGTGGAGAGAAAAAAATGATAAGGAGATGATGTGGAATACGACCATATGTGCTTTTTTCTGAGATGACACCTGGAACCTGTGTAGACATGAAGCCGGCTGTAGAATTGGCAACTAGCTACAGAATGTCTGCATTCTGTAGCTAGATTTATTTCAAAAAGTACTACAATGAAAAAATCATAAAAACATAGCAAGTTAGTCATGATATTCATTCTCAAAGCAATTTTAACTAATTCTATTGATCATTTTAGCCTGAGATTAACAATGGACAAAATAAATGGAGTGGAATGTGGTCGAAGAAAGAACATTCTTGGAGCTCAACATACCCCCACTGCTAGATTCTTGCATGTCCTCATGCAACTATTCCATGAACTATGAGACCTCTGCAAGAACATCCAACTCTCTTCTTCTGCTTTGCCTGGTAGTTAAAGGCCTTCTGGGCTTCCTGATGACTAACTTGAACCTTAAATTGGTAAGTGCCCTCATTAACTTTTTGTTTCTCTTTTTCAATTTTTCATTGGCCTTTTCCACTTTGTCCATTTGTAGAGACAGAGTTGAATTCATATTGGTTTTTAGTTTAACTTTCTCCTTCAAAATATCATTTTCAGTCCTAATATGCCTATTAAGTACTTCTAGCTCATACTTATCTCTTCTTAGCACATCTATTTCAGAATCTGGTGGACTAGGGGTTCTGTCTCTACTTTCTGAAGCTCTTCTCTCCAATGACTCAACATAGTTGTAAATTTCTTGTTGTGCAGGGTTTATTTAAGGAGTTTCTTTATCAAAATCCTGCTCAGTAGGTGTTTCTTCGTCTTCTATGTTTATGACTCCAGTTTGTTTAACTTTTGTTTTCTTTAGTATCCCCCTCAGTCTGTGGCTCCTCCTCGGTTGAGATGGCCCTTCTCCTTTCTCGCTGGCAAATTTTTTATGATCCTCTGTTTCTTAAGATGCTTCTTAATCTGAACTAAATTTTCAGAAATCATTTCTTCACTGCTTTCTTGTATTGTTCTACCAGTTTCAGTTTTGGAGGATTTCCATTTTCTGCTTCTTTTTGTAGGTTTATCTTCAGGTGGAGGTTCCTTTGGTTCCTCAAAGTGATTTCTCACCAAGAAGTCATTTCAAGTATCTCCCATTTTTGCTAAATGATGTTCAATTAAAATCTTGACTAAACCATGGTGGTATAAGGTTGTCTCCAGAAATTGAATTCTCTTTTGAACACTTGAAGCCATTTTCTTTAAACTATGAAGCAAGAAAAAGGGCAAGTTGAGTTCTTCTTCTAGAAAATGCATTATCAATCGAATATGGTAAACATATAAAGTACCATATCTACCTTCACAAGTGATGAATTTTTGCAGGATAAGCAACATGTTCCTCCATTTGTTCTTTAATGCAGAGCTACGGATACCCTTTTTAAAAACAGTGACATCCATACCTGGTGACTTGAGTATCTGCTTCCATGCTTCGTTATGAAATTCTCTGTTCTTAAACCAACTTTCTCCTTGTCTAGGCAATCATGTTGCTTCTGCAATAAAAGCCTCTGTGACAGTGAATTTAATATCTCCAACTTCAACCTCGGCTCCATTAAAGGATCTTGCAAAATTTTTAGTAACCTCTTTGTGGAAGCCACTGAATTTTTCAAGGAATTGCAACCATCTTGATTTTTGTAAGATTTCTCTGATTTGGGGATAGCCTTCCAAGTACTTAGTGCCAACTGGTTCATTTCTCACAATGAGGCCCATAACTTCTTCTTCAATATTTAATTCACTAGTCTTCTGCTCATGGTGAGAATGGCCGTTAACAAGTTGTTTTTGCCCCACAAATGTTTCCTCTGTTCACGGTGACAATGGTTGTTACAGAGATGCCTCTGTCTCATAGACCGAAATGGTTAAAATTTGGCTACGGGAAAGAGTGATATGGAGTGGTTACGGAATGAATATAATGAGGTGAGGATGATGTATATGAGTTGAAAGATATCACAGAAGGAAATATCGCGGAGATATTTTGTAACGAATTCAAAAATCATCATTAAATGCTCAGTGACGTGACTAATTCAATCACTTCAGAACTTTAACCGTTTATATTTTTAAATGATGATTGGATATGGGTTTTGAAATGGCGGAATAGAAGGAGTTTTATCCAAATTTTTTGCGGGAGGTTTGTTAGGCATGATCAACAAAATTAATTAAAACAACTTTTTGAATAATATATAACTGAACTATGCTAAAGTTTTTCATGATATGTCACCATAATAATTTCATACCTTTGCCTTTGCTTTGATTTTCTTGTGATCTTCATATGCTTTGTTCTCCCCTGAAAATCATTAATTTTTGAGTCTTCATAACTCCCTTGAATTTGCTTGTTCTTGGATATGCAGGATCATTTTGTTGCAGATCAAATGATTACTAAACAGTGCTTTCAGGCTCTCTGGTTGCAGAATGTCTGACTGGCTGCAGAATGTCTGATTGATTGCAGAATGTACCTGTAAAGAACTTGAAACATGAAATGGAATGGTTTGGAGCATGATTGGAATGTTGTATGGAATGAGTGAGGATGGATAATAAAATATGGTGTAATGGGATATGAATGAAGTGAGTAATGGAGTGGAATGGATCACATCTTATGAAATGGAATGAATTATGAGAAGTGGGATGCAATTCATGATATGTATTATTTAATTGTAGAAAAACATCAAACTTTAAAAATCTGGAATTGAAATGAGGTGGATGAAGTATGGAATGAAATGAATGAAATATGGAATGAAGTGAAGTATGAATGAATGAAGTGATATGGAGTATGAATGAATGAATTAAATGGAATATGAATGGATGAAATGAGATGGACCATAAGTGAAATGGATCTGCACTTATTATTTTGTAACAGCTGCTTGCAGAAAAAAATAAATAAATAAATAAATAAATAAAAAAAATGGAAAAGTTAGAGTGTCAGAAAAATTCTGATTTTCACTCTATCTTTTCTGTATAAACATGGCAATCAGTAATTGGTTTTCATGTTTATACTTATTATTATTATTATTATTATTATTTTTCAATATATCTGACTTCAGAAAATTCAATTAAGTTGATGAAGAAGAAAGATTCTTCTCCATTAACTTCACATCACTGTTTTCCTGGAACTTCTTGACAAATTCTTCTCTTGAGAGTGGTTTGTGATACAGCTTCAATCTATGACCATTCACAAGAAAATTAACCTCTTCTTAATCTATTGCCCTGATTTTTATTGCTCCATTGTAAAAAATTCTCACAATTTCATATGGCCCAAGCTAATGTGTTTGAAATTTACCTTGAAAATCCTTGAACTTTGAATCAAACAAGAGAGCCCAGTCACCTTCTTTGAACTTCTTCTCCTTGATGTACTTGTCGTGCCATCTAGTCCTTTTCTGTTGGACTATACTTGTTTTCTGAACTGCATCTTGTCTAATCTCATCCAATTCATTAATCTGCTCCAATCTGTGCTTTTGTGCCTCTGATAGATCAAGTCCTAGCTGAACTGCCATTTTGAAAGTTTGTATCTGGAACTCTATGGGAAAAAAAACTTTCTTTCCACAAAAAATTTCATAAGGAGTATGGCATGTTGTGCTTCTCCATGTAGTTCTATAGGCCCACAAGGCTTCAGGAAGCCTATCTACCCAATCTCTTCTATGTAAATGGACAGTCTTTGTTAGGATCTCTTCAATAACCTTATTAGTAGATTCCACTTGACCATTTTCTTGTGGATGATAGGGAGTAGATTTTCTGTGTCTAATTTTGTACCTCTCCATCATTTTTTCCACTAGCCTTGATGTGAATTGAGCTCCTTGATCTGTAACAATTTCCCTTGGGACACCAAAACGAGTAAAAATATCCTCAAAAATAAAATTAACTACAAATGCTTCAGTAGCAAAAAGTAATGGCTTGGCCTCTACCCACTTGGTAACATAATCAGTGCAAACTAATATATATCTCTTTTGTCTTGATGGAGGACTAATAGGTCCTACAAAATCCAAAGCCCATTTTTCAAAAGGTTCAATATGTACCTGAGGTTGTAATGGCATTTCACCCGAAGGAGAAGGTTTCCCTACCCTTTGGCAACTGTCACACCTTTTGACATACTCTTTAACATCTTTAAACAAGGATGGCCAATAATATCCTAAATGAAGGATCTTATAGGTTGTCCTCTTATCAGCAAAGTGTCTGCCACAAGGTTCATCATGACATGCTTTGAGAATCTCGGGCATCTCATCTTCCCGAACACATCTCCTAATGATCAAATCTGGACCTGTCTTGTACAACTCATTAGCAACCCATGAATATTTTGCACTGTCATAAATGATTTTTCTTTTATCTCTTGCATTCATTATTGAAGGAAATTTTCCTAAAACTAAATAATTAGCAATGTCAGCAAACCAAGGAGTTTGGGTAGAAATTGCAAAAAGATATTCATCAGGAAATTGATCTTCAACTGGAGTGTCATCTTTGATGTTTTGGAGTCTAGATAGGAAATCAGCTACTGTGTTTTTTTTTCCAGGCCTATCTAGAATGGTAATGTTGAATTCTTGTAAAAGAAATAACCATCTTATGACTCTGCCATTAGTAATTGATTTGTTCTTTAAGTATCTAATTGCAGAATGATCTGTGTGAAAAAAAGTTTCATAGCCTGTTATATAGTGTTTGAATTTGTTTATGGCATGAACAACATCTAAAAACTCTTTTTCAGTTACAGTATAGTTTAACTCTGCACGAGTCAAATTTTTACTGGTATAGTAGATGGCATAAGGAATCAGGTATTTTTGTCCCAATACTGCTCCTAGAGCTGTATCTGAGGCATTTGTTGAAATATGAAAAGGTAACTTCCAGTTAGGTCCCCTTAAAATAGGTGCTTCAAAAAAAAAAAAAATTCAGGGTCTCAAAGGCTAACTGGCAATCAGAATTCCATTTGAATTCACAGTCTTTGGTAAGTAATTTGAAGAGTCGAGATGCTATCTTAGTGAAGTTTTCTATAAATCTTCGATAATATCCTATAAATCCAAGAAAACTCCTAACATATTTTTGACAACTTGGAATAGATAAGTTAGAGATGACTTCAACTTTTGACTCATCAACTCTAATCCCATCCCCTGAAATGTGATGTCCTAAAACAATTCCTTCAATAAACATCATAAAACAATTTTCATGACTAAGTGAAATATTTGCTTCTTTACATCTCTTTAAAACTTTTTCCAAGTTTGCTAAGGCTTCTTCAAATGTGTTTCCATAAATCGTGAAATCATCCATATATACCTCTACACAATCATGTATTAGCTCTGAAAAAATTCCTAATACTGCCCTTTGAAATGTTGCAGGTGCATTGCATAATCCAAATGGAAATACTCGGTAAGCATAGGTACCCCAAGGATAGGTAAATGTGGTTTTTTCTTGGTCCTCAAGTGCTACTTGAATTTGATTATAACCACTAAACCCATCTAGAAATGAAAAGTACTTTTTTCCAGCTAAGGTATCTAACACCTGATCTATGAAAGGTAGGGGAAAATGATATTTAAGAGTAGCTTTGTTTAATTCTCGGTAGTCAATACATACCCTCCATTTACCATTTTTCTTTGGCACAATTACCAAAGGAGAAACCCACTGACTATCTGAAATAGGATAGATAAAGTTGACATTCAACAATTTATGCAATTCTTCTTTAACAATCTCCCTAAGATTTGGATT
This sequence comes from Pinus albicaulis, assembly GCA_034641835.2. Taxonomy (NCBI): domain Eukaryota; kingdom Viridiplantae; phylum Streptophyta; class Pinopsida; order Pinales; family Pinaceae; genus Pinus; species Pinus albicaulis. Next base: position 1,270,054,574 of record CM076582.1, read on the forward strand.
CATCCGTCTTTGAGGTTGTCTGATTGGTTTACAATTTTCCTCTATGTAGATGTGATGAGTGCAAGTCTTGGGGCTTATCCCTTTCATATCAGTGTACTCCTATGCATATGTAGAAGAATGTCTCTGTAAGATCTTGACTAGCTCTTCTTGTTGAGATTTTTCTAGGTTCTTGTTTATGTTTAAAGTTTTACCTGGAAATATCTCACTTGTAAAGCTGCCAAATTTATCCATAGAAAGAAGAGACATCTGTCTTGATGATAAAAACTCAATGTTGGATTCTTCTTGAAATTGTTCATGTTTGCATTCTGAAGAGGATTCAAAGTTTTCTAAAGTATTCAGAATTTCACTATCTTCACTAATTTATGAAATTGTGAAGAGAGGTTGTAAGTCTTCTTCATCCTCTATCCATTGAGTATCATCTAAATCTGTAATTGTCCTTGCTGGAGGATACAAAGTGAATTTCTTAGTTGAACTACCATCAGATATTTACATATCACCGGATCTACAACTAATGAAAGCATCAACTGTAACTAACCAAGGTCTCCCTAATATAATAGGATGTCCTCCTAGATTATTCTTAGGAGTTAGGATCATAAAATCCACAGGGTACTCCCAAGAATCTAGGGACACTGGAATGTCTTCTATTACCCCATCAGGTTTGATCACAGATCTGTCTGCTAATTGTAATAATGTGGGTGTAAAGAAAAGATTAGGAAGTTTCAGTTTATCCATGATTTGTCTACTCATGATATTGATTGCTGCTCCTAAATCAATGAGTGTGTTTTGGATTTCAATTCCATTGATGTGAATTTTAACAACTGGATTTCCTAGGTCTAGATACTTTGGAATAGCAATCTTACCCATCATGATATCTGCTATTTTTCCTGCCAGTTGAATTTTCTTTGTCTCTCTTATTCTTTTTCTTGTTTTCTTCATACTCAACTCCTTTATTGTCTTTGCTAAAATTGGAATTTCCTTGATGGCTTGTAATAATGGAATCTTAATGCAAACATTTCTCGGCTCATCTAGGAAATCATAATTAGGCACCATAATTTGTTTTTCTACACCTCTATCAATTTGTAATCTTTCTGGAAAGGGAGGTGTAGGAGTGGATGTTGATGGCTGCTCTAATACAGGAGTTGAAATTATTGGTTCTTTTTGTTTTTATTTTTCAATGTTTGGGTCCTGAAAAGATGTGTCTTCTTCAAGACTTTTATTTTCCCGTAGACAGTCTTCCTCAGATTTGTCTTGTTCTTGTATAATCACAGAAGGTTTCCTCTTTTCAAGTATTCTTCCAGACCTAAGTTAAACATCACTAAGGTCTAGAGGAGTAATTAAATAAGTTGGAAACTGTTGGTCTTCTATCATGTATGTATTCTGAGGATTTTTATTGTTGGGGTTTGGTATGGGTTGAGCAGGAAATTGATTTGATTTCTGAGGAAATGGTAATGGAAGTGGTTGATTTTGATGTTGTGGATTTTGAGGATTTTGTTGAGGATTTTGTTGAAAATTTTGTTGAGGAGGAAAATGTGGATATGGTGGATAGGATGGTGGATACTGATAGTACTGAGAGTATCTTCCATAGGGATTTTGTGAACGTTGTGCCCAAGCTTGAGATTGATTTTGAAATTGGGGCCAAGTTTGTGTTGTGCCTCAATCTAGTCTCCTAAACTGAGTTCATTTAATTGTCAACCAGGATTTGTAAACTGCTGAAGTGAAATGTACCATATGTACCTAGGTGCTTGTTTCCTAGTGCGTTGTGTGTAGTGTTTTGTGATGTTTTGGTCTTTTATGTTAATTTATGATGTTTTTGGTCTTTTGAAGTTTTGTGTTTACAATGGAAATGTCTAGAAAGCTAATGAAAAGAAATTGGTGGTGAAGAACACAGTTGAGCCTAATGTATGGAATGGCAAATGTAATCAAAAATACTGAAGCAACATCTAAACTATGACTGAATAGAAACAAGAGCTTAATGATGACTTCTTAAACAAATGACACAAACTAGACTTTGAGAAATGATCACTTAAATATGCAAGTTTTCTAACTAGATAATTAGACACTAATCATGATGCAACATTCTATTATAAACTCATCTATTCCATGACTAATTCCTAGTTCTATTCTTCAATTTCAATTGAAGGTCAGAGTCTACTCTCCAAGAGTTATTGGTTTCTTTTCAGGGTAGTTATGTTGAGGAAGAGCTCTATTTGTAGTGAGGAATTTGCAGAGATATTTCAGACCTTGTAATGATGTTATCTTCTGTTCTTAAAGTTATGGATCACTGATGGTTTTCAGAACAAAAAGATATTTGTAAATAATGAAGGCTGTCTTAGGAATCCTATCAACTAAAGTGATCTACTGTGCAAAGGGTGACAGTGTGACTATGAGATATGGGTGTAATGAGTTGATTTAAACATGAGCTTAAGATGCTTCTACACTAGAACAATGTTAAACCATAAGCCATCATCAAACTTTGAAATGAAGTAGCTGGACATGAATTAAATGCAAAATGAAACTCCGGAGCATTCTAATTAACATGCACTATCCTATGAAGTTACACAATTGGTTTGTTCATCATGAGTGATATTTTGGAAGAGTTCCTTCTTGTGGAAGAGTAGAACAATTTTGACTGTGGACTTGTATGCAATTGACAGCAAATGAACTGAAAGCAAATGAAACTAAGTTTTCACATCATAGTTATATCTTGAACTTCTTAAGGATGTCTTGGAAGAATTTCTTCTTGTGGAAGAGTGGTTAGGACAAGTGCAACTATGATAGTGAAGACTAAAAACTACAACTAATTCCTATGACACTATAGCTATTCATCATTCATTGTTATGATCTGTTGGAAGAATGTCTTCTTGTGAAAGAACTAGGATGAATATAACTACAGTCTCTAGTTAAAAACAAATACAACTCCTATCCTACAGTACCATAGTCATTAAACATTCATCGTTTTAATTTATTGGCAAAGTGTCTTCTTGTGGAAGAACTGGAACGAATTATGACTTACAGTAGCTAGTTAAAACAAATACAACTCCTATCCTACAGTACCATAGTCATTAAACATTCATCGTTTTGATTTATTGGCAAAGTGTCTTCTTGTGGAAGAACTGGAACGAATTATGGCTACAGTGGCTAGTTAAAACAAATACAAATCTAACTGATATCCTACAATACCATAGTCATCAATCATTCATCATTTTGGTCTGTTGGAAGAATGTCTTCTTATGGAAGAACTGGAATGAGTACGACCACAGTATATAAAACACAACAACTACTAATTCAATATGCAGAACGTAAATACAGCTAAGAAAAACTTATCTAGTTTACGCTAAGGAAATCCGTTCAAGGGGCAGGGGCCCTCTACCACTTGGCGGCATTCGACTTCACAATTAAATCACGCCTTCAAGATAATTTTGTCTGCTCCATTAACGATGCAATAGTTTGAACATAATGCTCTGTGTCTTAAAAGACGTAACACAGAGTTTACACCAAAATCTAACAACAAATCTACACAAAATTTCTAACTAAGCTCTCGGCCTACTCAAGAGTTTATAAAGTAAATGCAAGTAACAATATTTACAAAAATTTAGGAATGATGTCTTCCTAATCCAAATCATTTTAGGAGTCTTTGAGGTGGCTGCGTAAAAGAGAAAAGACACCTAGACTGTAACAGTCCTAGTAGGAGTCTTCTTTCACAAATGTTTTCCCACGTGCATAACCGTATCCAGAATTCATTTCCTCTGCCATGATGAGAAACACACCATGTAGGCACGACGTGGATCATGCCCATATGCGTTTTTCCTCAAGAGGCCACCTGGAACATGCTCAAACATAAAGGTAGCTGCAGAATCGCCGGTTAGCTACAGAATGCCTGCATTCTGCAGCTAGTTCCGGTCAAAATGCTTAACAATGGCAACAATCACAAAATTCAACAAGTTAGTCATATAAACCATTCTAGAAGTAATTTTAACTATTTTTATTGATCAATTGGGTTTGAAATGGAGATGGACAAGGGGAAAATGAGGTAAAATGAGGTGAAGGAAAGCACAAATTTGAGGCTCAACATACCCCCACTGCTGTTTCTTTGCATGTCCTCATGCAAATTATCCTATGAATTCTGAGGCTTCTGCAAGGACATCTAATCCCCTTCTTTTCCTTTGTCTGCATGCTAAAGGCCTTCTGGGTTTCCTGATCACAAGTTTGAACCTGAGGTTTGTGAGTGCTCTGATCAACTTTCTGTACCTTGTCTTCATCTTCTCATTGGTTCTCTCCACTTTGTCTATATGCAGGGATAAGGTTGAGTTCATGTCAGTCTTGAGCTTGATTTGATCTTTGAGAATTTCATTCTCATTTTTGATGTGTCTATTCAACACTTCCAACTCATACCTATCCCTCCTCAATATATCAATTTCAGTTAGTGGAGGACTGGGGGTTCTCTCTTCTCTTTCTGAAGCTGTTCTTTCTAAAGTTTCCACATAATCATAGATTTCCTGTTGAGCAGGATCAATCTCAGGGGTGCTTTCATAAAAATCTTCATCATCATACTCTTCCATAGATGTTTCTTCATCTTCAATATTGATTACCCCTGTTTGTTTGATTGATGTTTTCTTCAGTTTTCCTTTTAATATGTGGCTTCTCCTAAGTTGAGAGGAACCCTCCCCTTTTTCTATAACAGATTCCTTGATTACCTTTTCTGCCTTGAGTTGACTCTTGATTCTAGTCAACTTCTCCAAAATGACTTCTTCACTGCTTTCTTGAACCGGTTTGTCAATTTTACCTGTTGGAGTTCTCCATCTCCTACTTCTCTTTGTGGCCTGTGGTTCAGGTGATAGTTCTTTTGCTTCCTCAAAATGATTTCTTATTAAGAAATCATCCCATGTATCATTTGATTTAGATAGATGATGCTCAATTAAAATTTTGACTAACCCATGATGATACAGGGTTGTTTCCAAAAACTGAACTCTTCTCTGAACACATGAAGCCATTTTCTTCAGACTTTGATACAAGAAATATGGTAAATTCAAATCTTCTCCTAGAAAATGCAACATTAGTCTCATATGGTAGACATAAAATGTCCCATATCTACCCTCACATGTAACAAATTTTTGTAAAAGTAGTATATTCCTCCATTTGCTCTTCAATGCTGTACTGGGAATTCCCTTCTTGAACACACTAACATCCATGTTTGGTGATTTTAAGATTTGTTTCCATGAGTCATTATGGAATTCCCTATTTTTAAACCATCTTTCCCCAGCTCTGGATAATCCTGTAGCCTCTGCTATAAAAACTTCATTAACAGTAAACTTAACATCCCCTATTTCAACCTCAGTGCCTTGGAATGATCTAGCAAATGTTTTGGTGACTTCCTTATGGCAACCATTAAACTTTTCCAAGAGTTGGAGCCATCCTATTTGTTGTAGCATCTCCTTGCATTGTGGATAACCTTCTAAATATTTTGATCCTATAGGCTCAATCCTTACGATGAAACCCATGATTTTTTTCACTATCAATTAACACTCTTCTCTATCCACAAAACAATGGCTTTTACTTTCGGATTAAAATGGCTTCAAGCTCTAAATAAAAATGGCTTCAATTTTGGAAGAACATACCTTTGAAATAGCTACGGTCTTAAAAATCTCTGGTTTGTATGCCTCTGTTTGAAAAATGCCTTCGAATCCTCGGACTGATGTACTTCTGTTGAACTTTGGAATGATATGGAAGCAATTTCAATTTTCGAGCTAATGTGTCTCTGATAGACAGTGGTAGATGATTTCAAATTTCTTTTTGTGCAATACCTCCGTCTTTGGTAATAGAAGACTTCAAACTCAATCACTGAAAAACGCTTCTGTTTCTAGTAACACCAAACTTCAAACTCAACCTCTGTCTCTGATAACAAATGGTATGCTTCAAATTCAACACTACAGCCTCTCTGTCTCGGGTAACAACAACTTCAAAACCAGTCACTACCACACCTCTATCTTTGGTAATAACAGACTTCAAACTTCAATTACTACCACACCTCTGTCTTTGGTAGCAAAGTCTTCAATTTTAGCACCTCTGTCTTCTGGTAGCAACAGGCTTTAAACTCTACACGGCCACAATTCTGTGTTGACAGTGAAAATGCTCCAAACTTTGTTCTCAGTGATATGCTCTCTGTTCATTGAGTTCTCACACCGTTATGCTTCCAATGTACCTCTTTTGTTCTGCCCCTGATGATAATAATGCTTCTGCCTTCGGAATGGAATACTGGCTACGGAATGACGTTATGGCAAATGGTCACGGCATAGAGTGGTGGAGTGAGGTGGAGGATTGCATTAATGATTTGAGGAGACGGCGGAGGATTTACGACGGCGGGAAAAATCTTCATCATTAAAGAACTTGGTTAAGAGTCGTGGGAATTTCAAATGATTTGGCCGTTCCACCGCTCAAATGCTATTGGATAGAAAATTTGAATTGGAAGATTTAATACAAAGTCTATAGAGGGTTTTGTTTGGTGTTTGATCAATAAAATAATTAAAACAACTCTTTGAATAATTTCACAACTAAACTATGCTAAATTTTCATGAATTTCCATCGTAATTTAAATTTATTACCTCTGCCCTTTATTTGATGTTTGTGTAGCCTTTGTCTTCTCTGCTCATCTTTGGAGGAATCTTTCACAATTTTCTTGATATTTTTGATTCATGAATTCACTGGATCACTTTGTTGTAATTCTGATGTCTGCTGGTTGATGCCTTCAGGGTTTGTAGCTGCCAAAAAGACTGTCGAGCTGCAGAAAAGGTGATCAGCTGCAGAATGTCCACTGAGCTGCAAAATGTTCCTGTAGAATACTTTAATCATGAAAATGAAATGTTTCTGGGAGATGGGTGAAATGTTTATGGAAATGGATGAAATGGATGATGGATTATGAAGTGGATAATGGAATAAGAATGGATTCAGTTCATGGAATGAAGGAACATAAGGGTTGTACTGCAATTCATGGCATATTTTTATTCACTTGCAGCAAGATATCAAATTCTATGTTTTGACATGAGAATGGAAGATGGAGTGAAATGAATGGAATGGAATGGAGTGAAATGAATGAAATGGAATGGAGTGAAATGTGAATGATGGATGAGATGAAGTATGGATGGATAGTGAATGGAGTGAGATGAAATGAATTATAAGTACTATGGCACTGAACTTATGATTTATAACAGCTGCTTAGAAACAAAAATGGGAAAAGTTAGAGTGTCAGAGAGACTCTGATTTTCACCCTATCTTTTCTGTATAAACATGCCAATCAGTGATTGGTTTTCATGTTTATACCTTTATTTTTATTTATATATATATATATATATTTATATATTTTTTTTTTTTTTTCAAAAGAGAAATGCTTCAGAAAATTTAATCAAGTTGATGAAGAAGAGAGGCTCTTCTTCATTAACTTCACATCATTGTCTCCTTGGAACTTCTTGACAAACTCTTCTCTTGAGAGTGGCTTGTGGTATAGCTTCAGTCTATGGCCATTCACAAGAAAAGTGACCTCCTCTTCATCTATAGTTCTGATTTTTACTGCCCCATTATCAAAAATTCGAACAATTTCATATGGCCCAAGCCAATGTGTCCGAAATTTCCCTTGAAAATCCTTGAATTTTGAATCAAACAAGAGAGCCCAATCACCCTCTTTAAATTTCTTCTCTTTGATATACTTGTCATGCCATCTAGCCCTTTGTTGTTGGACTAGACTTGTTTTCTGAACTGCATCTTGTCTGATCTCATCCAATTCATTAATTTGCTCCAGTCTATGCTTTTGTGCCTCCGTTAGATCAAGTCCTAGCTGAACTGCCATCTTCAATGTTTGGATTTGGAACTCTATAGGAAACAAAACTTGCTTTCCATAAACAAGCTCATAAGGAGTATGGCCTGTTGTGTTTCTCCATGTAGTTCTATAGGCCCACAAGGCTTCAGGAAGCCTATCTACCCAATCTCTTCGATGTAGATGAACAGTCTTTGTTAGGATTCCTTCAATGACTTTGTTAGTGGATTCCACTTGACCATTTGCTTGTGGATGATAAGGAGTAGATGTTCTATGTCTGATTTTGTACTTCTCCATCATTTCCTCCACTAGCCTTGATGTAAATTGAGCTCCTTGATCTGTAACAATTTCCCTTGGGACACCAAAACGAGTAAAAATATCCTCAAAAAGAAAAGTAACTACAGATGATTCATTAGCAACGAGTAATGGTTTAGCTTCTACCCACTTAGTAACATAATCAGTGCAAACTAATATGTATTTCTTTTGTCTTGATGGAGGACTAATAGGTCCTACAAAATCCAAAGCCCATTTTTCAAAAGGTTCGATGTGTACCTGAGGTTGTAATGGCATCTCACCTGAAGGAGAAGGTTTCCCTACCCTTTGGCAACTGTCACACCTTTTGACATACTCCCTTGCATCTTTAAACAAAGATGGCCAATAATATCCTAAATTAAGGATCTTATAGGCTGTCCTCTTATCTGCAAAGTGTCCGCCACAAGGTTCATCATTACATGCCTTGAGAATTTCAGGCATCTCATCTTCACGAACACACCTTCTAATGATCAAATCTGAACCTGTCTTGTACAACTCATTAGCGACCCATGAATATATTGCACTATCATTAATGATTTTTCTTTTATCCCTTGCATTCATAATTGAAGGAAACTTTCCTGAAACTAAATAATTAGCAATATCAGCAAACCATGGAGTTTGAGTAGAAACTGCAAAAAGATATTCATCGGGAAATTGATCTTCAACCGGAGTGTCATCTTTGATATTTTGAATTCTAGACAGGAAGTCAGCCACAGTGTTTTGTTTTCCAGGCCTATCTAGAATAGTAATGTTGATTTCTTGCAATAATAACAACCATCTTATAACTCTACCATTAGTGATTGATTTATTCATTAAATATCTAATGGCAGAATGATCAGTGTGAATAAAAGTTTCATAGCCTGTTATATAGTGTCTAAATTTGTTAATGGCATGAACAACGGCTAAAAACTCTTTTTCAGTTACAGTATAGTTTAACTCTGCAGGAGTCAAATTTTTACTGATATAATAGATGGCATAGGGAATCAAATCTTTCTGTCCCAATACTGCTCCTAGAGTTGTATCGGAAGCATCTGTCGAGATGTGAAAAGGTAACTTCCAGTTAGGTCCCCTTAATATAGGTGCTTCAGAAATTTTGGTTTTCAGGGTTTCAAAAGCTAACTGGCAATCAGAAGTCCACTTAAATTCACGATCTTTGGTGAGTAATTTGAAGAGAGGAGATGCTATTTTGGTGAAGTTTTCTATAAATCTCCGATAGTACCCCGTAAATCCTAGAAAACTTCTTACATCTCTTTGACAACTTGGAATGGATAGGTTAGAAATAACTTCAACTTTCGCTTCATCAACTCTAATCCCATCCCCTGAAATGTGGTGCCCTAAAACAATACCTTCAATGAACATCATAAAACATTTTTCATGACTAAGAGAAAGGTTTGCTTCTTGAAATCTTTTTAAGACTTTTTCCAAGTTTTCTAAAGCCTCTTCAAATGTATCCCCATAAACTGTGAAATCATCCATGTACACCTCTACACAGTCATGTATTAGATGAGAAAAAATTCCTAATACTGCCCTTTGGAATGTTGCAGGTGCATTGCACAATCCAAATGGCAATACTCGGTAGGCATAAGTACCCCAAGGACAAGTAAATGTGGTTTTATCTTGGTCTTCAAGTGCTACTTGGATTTGATTGTAACCACTAAACCCATCTAGGAATGAAAAGTACTTTTTGCCAGCTAATGTATCTAATACTTGATCTATGAAAGGTAAGGGAAAATGGTCTTTAAGAGTAGCTTTATTCGGTTCTCGGTAGTCAACACACACCCTCCATTTTCCATTTTTCTTTGGTACAATTACCAAAGGAGAAACCCACTGACTATCTGAAATAGGATAGATGAAATTAACATTTAACAATTTTTGCAATTCTTCTTTGACAATTTCCCTAAGATTTGGATTCATCCGTCTTTGAGGCTGTTTGATTGGTTTGCAATTTGCCTCTATATAGATGTGATGAGTACAAGTCTTGGGACTTATCCCTTTCATGTCAGTGTATTCCCATGCATATGCAGAAGAATGTCTCTGTAATACTTTCACTAGTTCTTCTTGTTGAGATTTTTCCAGATTTTTATTTATGTTCAAGGTTTTACCTAGAAAAATTTCACTTGTAGAACTGCCAAATTTGTCCATAGAATGAAGAGACATCTGTCTAGATGACAAGAACTCAATATTGGATTTCTCTTGAAATGATTCTTGTTTGTGCTCTGGAGAAGATTCAAAATTTTCTAGAGTATTCCGAATTTGATTATCTTCACTAATTTCTGAAATTGTGAAGAGTGGTTGCAAATATTCTTCATCCTCTATCCATTGAGTGTCATCTAGATCTGTAATTGTCCTAGTTGGAGGATATAAAGTGAATTTCTTTGTTGAACTTCCATCAGAAATATACATATCACCGGACCTACAACTAATAAAAGCATCAGCTGTAGCCAACCAAGGTCTTCCTAGTATAACAGGATGGCCTCCTAGATTATTCTTGGGTGTAAGGATCATGAAATCCATAGGATACTCCCAAGAGTCTAGGGACACTGGAATATCTTCTATTACCCCATCTGGTCTGATCACAGATCTATCTGCTAGTTGTAATAGTGTGGGTGTAAAGAGAAGATTAGGAAGTTTTAGTTTGTCCATGATTTGTCTACTCATGATATTTATTGTTGCTCCTAAGTCAATGAGTGTGTTTTGAATTTCAATTCCATTGATGTGAATTTTGACAACTGGATTTCCTGGGTCAAGGTACTTTGGAATAGTAATCTTACCCATCATAATATCTGCTATTTGTCCTACCAGTTGAATTTTCTTGGGTTCTCTTATTCTTTTCTTTGTTGTCTTCATACTCAACTCCTTTATTGTTTTGGCTAAAATTGGGATTTCCTTGATGGCTTGCAATAATGGAATTTTAATGCAAACATTTCTCAATTCATCCAAGAAATCATAATTAGGCACCATTATTTGTTTTTCTACACCTTTGTCAATTTGTAATCTTTACGGAAAGGGAGGTATAGAAGTAGATGTGGATGGTTGCTCTAATACTGGAGTTGGGCTTATTGGATCTTTTTGTTTCAGTTTTTCAATGTTTTGGCCTTGAAAGGATGTTTCTTCCTCAAGACTTTTATTAACCCATAGGGAGTCTTCCTCAGAATTATCTTGTTCTTGTATGATCACAGAAGGTTTCCTCTTCTCAAGTATCCTTCGAGACCTAAGTTGAACATCACTAAGGTCTAGAGGAGTAATTAAATAAGTTGGAAATTGTTGTCCTTCTATCATGTATGTATTCTGAGGATTCTTATTATTGGGGTTTGGTATGGGCTGAGCTGGTAATTGATTGGATTTTTGAGGGAATGGTAATGGAAGTGGTTGATTTTGATGAGGTTGGTTTTGATGATGTTGTTGAGAATTTTGTTGAAAATTTTGTTGAAGATTTTGAGGAAAATTTTGTGGATATGGTGGATAGGATGGTGGATACTGATAATATGGAGAGTATCTTCCATAGGGACCTTGTGATCCTTGTGCCCAAGCTTGAGATTGATTTTGAAATTGGGGCCAAGGTTGTTGCCAAGAATTCCAAGGTGGAGGTTGATTATACATTTGATCATGGAATCCTTGTGTCTGAGGTCCCTGCCAAGGTCTTCTAGATACAAAATTGAGAGACTCTGTGGAATCTGTAGGAGTTTCCTCCTGAAAGACAGCTTTGAGACCAGGAAGAGAAGGACAATTCTTGGTCTCATGTTTCTCGGAACAAATGACACAAGTTTCTACAACTTTTACATCCAAAGGACACTCTCTCAAGGCATGTTTCTTTCTACATTTGGGACAAAAGATTGCCAAGGCATCAAATTCAGCCTTCTGCTTGTTTTGTATCTTAAGGGTGTCTATTTGTTCACTAAGACTCCCTAAGATGTCGGATTTAAAATCATCAAGCATGTGTCCTATTTCTGATCTACTTACTGTCCCAGAAGCAGATTTACTTGCTCTTGCAAGAGCAGGATCTCTTGGACCTTTGACAGTTTTGGATTTCCCTCTGGAAAGGTTGATACATAACTCGGATATTTCAGGTAATGTGAGTTGTGATATATCCCCTTTTCCCATCATGTTAAGGATATCCAACCATTCATCCCTAATGGTTTTCAACAAAAGAGATTTTAAAGTGTCTTGATCTAGGTTTTCCTTTTGTGCCCTTTTTATGTTGTATTTAAATCTTTCCAACAAATCTTCTAAGTTTTCATCTTCTTTTTGTAACATCTTGAACACTTCTTCCTTATGATTAACCGGCATACAATAATCCAAGTATCTCTCTAGAAATGCTTGTTTCATGTCTTCCCATGTCCTAATGGAACTACTGCTTAAGCTCATAAACCACTTAAATGATGCTCCTTTCAGAGTTGAAGGAAATAATTTCAATTTTTGGGCATCTTGAAGGTAGTCATAAGTCCTACACAGTACTTCAAATTCGAATAAGAAAGTTTCGGGATCCTCAGTTTTAAGTCCATAGAAGTTCGGAAGGACAGAAGGTGAAATGTTTTTCATGGTTGTATTGGTTTCTCCATCAAGTATAGGGAACCCAAAAGAGCTTCCTATTCTACCTCTTCCTCCATATGCACCTCTACCTCCTCTTCCTCCTTCTCCTCTACCTCTACCTCTACCTCCTCCAAATAATGTGTTTTCTCCATTAACAACTCCTCCTCCTCCTTCTTCTGCCATGGTTGACTCTCCTGTGGAAGTAGAAAGGTTTGTATCCTCAACAAAAGTTTTTGGATCCTCTTCTATGGCAGGTTCAATGGATGAAGTGGAAGGTTTCTCTAATAGAATAGGTGACCTTAGATCTTCTAGAAGTCCAGGATCAGTAAAGGATGGAAGATGGGTTTGAGTTGAAGGTGTACTAGTTCTGGATCTAGATGAAACAAGTGGTGTTCTAGATGTCAAACTTATGCCTCTGCTGCTTATAAATCTTCCTCTTGAATCTCTCTCCCTACGCATAAAATTGTTTTTGGATGCTAAGAAACAAAGGTTACCTAGTTTTCACTTCCCCGGCAACGGCGCCAAAATGTTGTGCCTCAATCTATTCTCCTAAACTGAGTTCATTTAATTGTCAACCAGGATTTGTAAACTGCTGAAGTGAAATGTACCATATGTACCTAGGTGCTTGTTTCCTAGTGCGTTGTGTGTAGTGTTTTGTGATGTTTTGGTCTTTTATGTTAATTTATGATGTTTTTGGTCTTTTGAAGTTTTGTGTTTACAATGGAAATGTCTAGAAAGCTAATGAAAAGAAATTGGTGGTCAAGAACACAATTGAGCCTAATGTATGGAATGGCAAATGTAATCAAAAATACTGAAGCAACATCTAAACTATGACTGAATAGAAACAAGAGCTTAATGATGACTTCTTAAACAAATGACACAAACTAGACTTTGAGAAATGATCACTTAAATATGAAAGTTTTCTAACTAGACAATTAGACACTAATCATGATGCAACATTCTATTCCAAACTCATCTATTCCATGACTAATTCCTAGTTCTATTCTGCAATTTCAATTGAAGGTCAGAGTCTATTCTCCAAGAGTTATTGGTTTCTTTTTAGGGTAGTTCTGTTGAGGAAGAGCTCTGTTTGTAGTGAGGAATTTGCAGAGATATTTCAGACCTTGTAATGATGTTATCTTCTGTTCCTAAAGTTATGGATCACTGATGGTTTTCAGAACAAAAAGATATTTGTAAATAATGAAGGCTGTCTTAGAAATCCTATCAACTAAAGTGATCTACTGTGCAAAGGGTGACAGTGTGACTATGAGATATGGGTGTAATGAGTTGATTTAAACATGAGCTTAAGATGCTTCTAAACTAGAACAATGTTAAACCATAAGCCATCATCAAACTTTGAAATGAAGTAGCTGGACATGAATTAAATGCAAAATGAAACTCCGGAGCATTCTAATAATCATGCACTATCCTATGAAGTTACACAATCGGTTTGTTCATCATGAATGATATTTTGGAAGAGTTCCTTCTTGTGGAAGAGTAGAACAATTTTGACTGTGGACTTGTATGCAATTGAAAGCAAATGAACTGAAAGCAAATGAAACTAAGTTGTCACATCACAGTCATATCTTGAACTTCTTAAGGATGTCTTGGAAGAATTTCTTCTTGTGGAAGAGTGGTTAGGACAAGTACAACTATGATAGTGAAGACTAAAAACTACAACTAATTCCTATGACACTATAGCTATTCATCATTCATTGTTAAGATTTATTGGAAAAATGTCTTCTTGTGAAAGAACTATGATGAATATAACTACAGTCTCTAGTTAAAAACAAATACAACTCCTATCCTACAGTACCATAGTCATTAAACATTCATCGTTTTAATTTATTGGAAAAGTGTCTTCTTGTGGAAGAACTGGAACGAATTATGGCTACAGTAGCTAGTTAAAACAAATACAACTCCTATCCTACAGTACCATAGTCATTAAACATTCATCGTTTTAATTTATTGGAAAAGTGTCTTCTTGTGGAAGAACTGGAACGAATCATGGCTACAGTAGCTAGTTAAAACAAATACAAATCTAACTGATATCCTACAATACCATAGTCATCAATCATTCATCATTTTGGTCTGTTGGAAGAATGTCTTCTTATGGAAGAACTGGAATGAGTACGACCACGGTATATAAAACACAACAACTACTAATTCAATATGCAGAACGTAAAGACAGCTAGGAAAAACTTATCTAGTTTACGCTAAGGAAATCCGTTCAAGGGGCAGGGGCCCTCTACCACTTGACGGCATTCGACTTCACAATTAAATCACGCCTTCAAGATAATTTTTTCTGATCCATTAACAATGCAATAGTCTGAACATAATGCTCTGTGTCTTAAAAGACGTAACACAGAGTTTTACACCAAAATCTAGCAGCAAATCTACACAAAATTTCTAACTAAGCTCTCGGCCTATTCAAGAGTTTTTAAAGTAAATGCAAGTAACAATAATTACGATAATTTAGGAATGATGTCTTCCTAATCCAAATCATCTTAGGAGTCTTTAAGGTGGCTGCGTAAAAGAGAAAAGACACCTGGACTGTAACAGTCCTAGTAGGAGTCTTCTTTCACAAAATGTGTTCCCACGTGCATAACCGTACACAGACTTCATTTCCTCTTCCATGACGAGCAACACACCATGTAGGCACGACGTGGATCATGCCCATATGCGTTTTTTCTCAAGAGGCCACCTGGAACATGCTCAAACATAAAGGTAGCTGCAGAATCGCCGGTTAGCTACAGAATGCCTGCATTCTGCAGCTAATTCCGGTCAAAATGCTTAACAATGGCAACAATCACAAAATTCAACCAGTCAGTCATATAAACCATTCTAGAAGTAATTTTAACTATTTTTATTGATCAATTGGGTTTAAAATGGAAATGGACAAGGGAAAAATGAGGTAAAATGAGGTGAAGGAAAGCACAAATTTGAGGCTCAACAGTTTGCTGCCAAGAATTCCAATTTGGTAGGGGTTGATTATACATTTGATCATGAAATCCTTGTGTTTGAGGTCCTTGCCAAGGCCTTCTAGAGACAAAATTGAGAGATTCTGTGGAACTTGTAAGAGTATCTTCTTGAAAGATAGCTTTAAGACCAGGAAGTGAAGGAAAACTCTTGGTCTCATGTTTTTCTTAACAAATTACACAGGTCTCTACAACTTTTGCATCCAAAGGACATTCTCTCAAGGCATGCTTCTTTCTACATTTGGGACAAAAGATTGCTAAAGCATCAGATTCAACTTTCTGCTTGTTTTGTAACTTAAGGGTGTCTATTTTTTCACTAAGACTCCCTAAGATGTCAAATTTGAAATCATCAAGCATATGTCCTATTTCTGCCCTACTTACTATCCCAGAAGCAGACTTGCTTGCCATTGCAAGAGCAGGGTCTCTTGGGCCTTTTACAGTTTTGGATTTCCCTCTTGAAAGGTTAATACATAACTCAAATATTTCAGGTAATGTGAGCTGAGATATATCCCCTTTTCCCATCATGTTAAGGATATCCAACC
Organism: Pinus albicaulis; assembly: GCA_034641835.2. Lineage (NCBI taxonomy): Eukaryota > Viridiplantae > Streptophyta > Pinopsida > Pinales > Pinaceae > Pinus > Pinus albicaulis. The sequence continues at coordinate 1,270,070,740 of CM076582.1, forward strand.
ATTCATCCATAATTGTCTTCAACAAGAGAGCTTTTAAAGTGTCTTGATCTAAGTTCTCCATTTTTTCTCTTTTGATGTTGTAATGAAATCTCTCAAAAAAATCTTCCAGGTTTTCATCTTCTTTTTGTAACATCTTAAAAACTTCCTCCTTATGATTTATTGGCATACAATAATTCAAATACCTCTCTAGAAATGCTTGTTTCATGTCTTCCCATGTCCTAATAGAAATGTTGAACAAACTCATAAACCACTTCAATGCTGCTCCTTTCAGTGTTGAAGGAAATAGTTTAAGTTTTTGAGCATCTTGTAAGTAGTCATAAGTTCTACATAGGACTTCAAATTCAAATAGGAAGGTTTCAGGATCTTCATTTTTAAGTCCATAGAAGTTTGGAAGGACACAGTGTGAAATGTTTTTCATAGATGTATTGGTTTCTTCATCTACTATAGGAAACCCAAAAGATCTTCCTGTTTCTCTTCTACCTCTTCCTCTACCTCCTTCACCTTCTGCACATCTACCTCCTTCTCCTATACCTCTACCTCTACCCCCTCCAAATAATGTGTGTTCTCCATTAAAGACTCCTCCTCCCCCTTCTTTTGCCATAGTTGATTCTTCTGTGGAACTGGAAAAATTTCTGTCTCTAATAGGGGTCCTTGAATCTTCTTATAAGACAGGTTCATTGGATGAAGTGGAAGGTCTTTCTAATGGAATATCTGATCTTAAATCTTCTGGAAGTCTAGGATCAGTAAAGGATTGAATGTGGGTCTGAGTTGGAGGTGTGCTGGTTCTAGGTCTTGATGAAACAAGTGGTGTTCTAGGAATCAAACTTCTGCTTCTGCTTCTTATGAATCTACCCCTTGAGTCTCTCTCTCTATGCATATCATTGTTTTTGGGAGTTAAGAAACAAGGCTACCTAGTTACACTTCCCCGGCAACGGCGCCAAAATGTTTGTGCTCAACCTAGTGTTCCTAAATTGAGTTCATTAATTGTCAACCAGGGTTGGTAAGCTGCTGAAGTGTGGTGCACTATATGTGCCTAGGTATTTGTTTCTCACTACGTTGTGTTTAGTGTTTTATGATGTTTTTGGTTTTATGGTTTTATGTTGAAAAGGAAAGAACTAAGTGCTGGTGAAAAGAAGTTATTGGTTCTGTTAAAACAGAACAAAGCCTAAACTATGGATGGCAAACAACAAATGAAAAGTTTGATAATGAATTCAGTGCAAGAAAATAAATCACAACATGAACTTAAACTTATCCAATTCATTCAATAAAGATGTGTTGGAAGAGCTTGAGAAATGGACAAGTTAAGTATAAATGAAGTTCTCCTAATTAAACAATCAAACAATCAACTTACAATGTTACAACATCTCATCCATGATTAAAGGTTTATTGGAATATATTTGGAAAAGAACATTTGTAGCACAATAAGATTTCTGCTCTAAACTAGCTTCTAATTCTGTTCTACAACTCAATTTAACACCACTAGGCCTCACTCAAAAGTTATATATTTCCTTTTTAGAATAGTTTTTGAGAAAAGGCTTGTTTTTGAATTGGTAAAAAGGTTGCAAAATACTCCTGGCCTTAGACTGATACTAGCTTCTGTCCAGATGATTATGTATTAATATGAGTTTGGAACAAAATAAGTTTTGTAAATAACGAAGATTGTGGTATTTAAATTTAACAACTATTACAATTTAAAATGCAATGGATAGCAACTAAACTGGAATGTTAATACAGTGAGCTAAGACCAAACTAGAGTGCTACTAGTCTACTTGGAGTACAGTGAATAGTGTTAAACTAAAATACCATTATCAAACTAAAATGTAGTGACAGAGCTGAACTAAATGCATTCTACCTCCGGAGTGTTGTAACTAAATTAACATGCAACTAACCTAAGGAATTCTACAGCCCATCTCGTTCAATATGAATGATATTTTGGAAGAGTTTATGAAAACAAGTATGGCTGTATTATTCAATGCAATTGAACATAAACATAAAACTGAAAGAAAATACAACTATAATCTAAGACACCATGGATGTTTCTTATTCATTTTCAATGATGTTTTGGAAGAGTTTGTAAGAGTAAGATAGGCTGTCACACTTAGTGTAAACAAGAAAATAAAACCTACAATACCACAGCTATGCCTTATTCATCGTGATGATATTTTGAAAGAGTTTATTAGAGTAAGTCTAACTGTGATAATTAACGAAAGAAAATGCAACTAGAACCTACAATACCACATCTATGCCTTATGCATCGTAATGATATTTTGGAAGATTTTATAAGAGTAAGTATAATTGTAATGATTAATGAAACAAGTATGAAACATAAACTTCAGAAATCTACTTAAGCTAGAAATGAAAACGAGACTAAAATACTTATCTAAACCGTATAAACAAGGCTGCTCAGGTAGCAGGGGCCCTCTACCACCAGAGTAGCATGAAATATACTTCAATATTGATTCAACGCTTTCAAGGAAATGATGATTTTTCATTAAAGAGAAATTACTTCAAAACAGAGTGTTTTCGGACTTCTGAAATCTAGCAATCAACCATAAAATCTAACCTTGTCCCTCGGTTTCCTGAGCATATTTATAACAAAATTACATAACCGTATCTGAGATAACATAAGAATAATTGTATTTCCTAATTAGAATCAAACTAGAACTCTAAAGGTGGTCTCGTAATATGATTAAGGACATTTGGACTGTCCTTATCCTGTTAGGAGTCTACCTCCTAATTTGAGTTCCCATGTGCATAACCGCCTACAGGATTCCGTTCAAACTTTGTGGAGAGCAACAAATGATAAGGAGATGATGTGGAATACAACCATATGTGCTTTTCTCTAAGATGCCACCTGGAACCTGTGTAGACATGAAGCCGGCTGCAGAATTGGCAACTAGCTACAGAATGTCTGCATTCTGTAGCTAGATTTAGTTGAAAAAGTACTACAATGACGAAATCATAAAAACATAGCAAGTTAGTCATGATATTCATTCTAAAAGAAATTTTAACTAATTCTATTGATGATTTGAGCCTGAGATTAACAATGGACAAAAGAAATGGAGTGGAATGTGGTGGAAGAAAGAACATTCTTGGAGCTCAACAGTAGTAATGATGGCAGTGAAACAAGTGGCACAGAGATGGTAAAAAATGAACCTTTTCCTTTGACCTACCAGAGGGGAAATAGGCATGTGTTTGCCACCCTTAAGAGGAAACGGGCCTTGCCTTCTACATCAACCAAGAATCTTAACAAAGGTAAGGAAAAGGTCATTGTTGAAGAAGAAGAAGACAAGCATGAAACTCAAAAAGAGTTAAACTTATTCATCTTGACAGTGATGATTAAAATTAGCAAAGGATCACTAAAATGTTGCTTAAAAGCAAAGATGCTCATATTAAGGACCTGCAAACCAATCTAGGTAGGTCTAAGAATGTAAACCACTATTTTGAGGTTGAAAACAAGTAGCTGGAGGCATAGAAGGCTATCTATGAGATCAGAGCTATCAGAGCTTAGAAAGAGGCTAGAAAAGCCAAGGCAAAGCTAGATGAGGTCTTGTGCACTCATGATGACACTGAAGAAGAGGAATAATAACTTCCTAGGAGGAGGCAAAGGACAATTGACTTGAAAAAGGCTGTAGCCAAGGAAAAAGAGCAAGAGACAACCTTGGCAGAGCAGCTCACTCCAAGTGAGTTGCTTGCCATGGATATCAACTATGATTGGGAACCTTGGCTAGAGAGATAAAATGTGCACTTAGAGGGTCAGTTGGAGAAGACCAAGAGAGACCTTATCCTTCAGAAAAAAATGGCAAGGCATTATGCCTTAAGAAACAAGATTGGAATGGCCAAGCTCAAAAGAGACCTTGAAAAGATTCAATCCCGAAAGGAGGCAAAGAAAAATAAAAACTTCACATTCTTGTTGATGCATCCATACAGGCATCCCAAACATGATCAAAAAGAAAAAATCCAAATTTTGGCAAGTTTTTGAGTTTTTGGAAATTTTGATTGTTTTGAAGGGCCAAGCGCACATCGCCACTCATGCTAATACATTTTTTGGGGCATCCATTAGAGGATAAATTGACATTTTCAAACTCCTTAGGCCAAGGAAATCACCCTCACAAATTTTCAACTAATTTGGAGCAAAACTGGTACTCCAAAAGTGCCAAAAACATGCAAGAAATAAACTTTCTGCCCTAATTTTTGAGCTGGTGCTGCGCCATGAGTAGTATTGGTAGAATTAGTTTTTTAATAGGTATATGGAGTCCAATCAAAAAACCAAGGGTCATTTCGGAAGGTATACAGGACAATTTTTCCAATGAGCTATCATGGAGCTCATTTGGACACTTGGAAGGCCTCCAAATCTTTGCTGCAAAACATGCTATTTTCCCAGTGTTGGCAATGCATCCTTGGCCTTGGCACTGCGCCCTTTCCAGAAAGTTAACAAAAAAAACTTGGAGTTAATGAAAAATAGATTTTGAGGGTTTTTGAGGCAAATCACTCCAGATTTAGCTGAGGAGTTATGTTAGCATTTATTTTTGCATTTATTAAGTTAGGATATTTGTGCCTTGGGCCTTGCATGGTCTCATTGGACAAAAATGGCATTTATGACATAATTAATGACATTTTGCAAACATAGATACAATTTTGGTCCTCCTTTTAAAGTTAAATATTGCTTGGAGGCCTCATTGTAGTTGTTGGTTGTTTATTGAGATGAATACATAGACTTGGAGTTGTGAAGAAATTGTCTTTGGAGTTGTGAGATTGTTTTTGGACTAAGCATCAATGGAGCAATAACCTTCATAGGATTCATGAACCTGGTTAATGGTGATGTTGCTCTAATATATATTTTTTTTCCTTATGTTCTCATATTGTTCCATCATTTCTCTTGCATTAGAAGATAAATTTTAGGCTAAGATATGCTGTTAGGGGCACCTTAGGTCTGTCTGGTTCCATTGCTCAAATTTTTTCCTCTACTACGTCTAATTGAATAATTCTTCATTTCTCTTTAATTCCACTTAGCTTTTTTGTCTTCAAAATGATTAAATAGAGTAAATCTAAAGAAGTTTATGGTATTCCCTATCCTTTGGTGTAGCTTGAATCATTTCTTTCTATGCTTTTCTTTGAAGTTTTCTTATTAGCGTCTAGGCTAAAGAAGTTTATGGTATGCCCTGTCCTTTACTCTATCTTGAAATGGTTACTTTGAAGGTATTTATAGTTTGATTAAGGATTTTACGAGTTCCCTGCTCTTTAATCATTACTTACGTGATATCTTGAATATTTTCTTTCTCTGATGGTAGATAGCTAGAGAAGTTAGGATTTCCCTGATCTCTAGGGTTTGCTAGATAGTTGTTTTAAAGTTTACTTGATAGATCTAGGTCAAAGAAATTTATGGTGCGCCATGTCCTTTGATTCTTTCTTGATGCGTAGTACTCTTATAGACTCTTCTTGTTACATTTTATGTTAAAGGATTCTTAACTTCCCTTTAAACCTACTACATTCACAACTTAATGTTCATTTCACACTCACTAAACCTATTTAGATCCATTTGGCTTTGTTAAATTGCCCTATGAAACACCCTTGACCTATTGTTGTACTTTTAAAGATCTTTTACAGACTCCATAGCCCAATGGTTTAAGTTTCTCTTACTCTATCTTTTCTTCTTGACAACCAACCCAACAAAATAAAACAAAACAAACAAACCCTATCATTTTAACTAGCCTAAAATCAATACCCTAAATCAGTAAAGTTACATATTTTACACAAATATAGGGAGATCCCTCTTTGAGTCCAGGAAGGCAAGGTCTTAGGGCTCCAAAGTTAGTTTGATGTTACCCTTTTTCAATTTTTTCTTGCCAATTTCACGAATTATAGGGAGCTAACACTTTGTAAAAAAAATTTGGTTCTTGTTTCCAACACTACTCAACACTGATATAGACTTCTGTAAATCTTTCAGATCTTGTTTACCTCCTTTCAAAGGCAACATGTTAGAGTCCTTAAACATATTATTAAAAACATTAGAAACTTCAATTAAATCATCTTGATCATTTGATGCATATTTTTTAAAGGTTTTATTCAAAACATCTCTATGCTTGAACATTAAGAAAGTCAAATTTTGACTTGCACTCACTATTCCCTTCACTTCTCCTGCATGTATAAGAGACAAAGTTATCTTCCTCTTATGCACTCTAACTATGTACTCAATTCCAACCTTAAACACATGGTGCTTATTCTCATGGCGATGAAATACTTCCGTCCTATCATAAAGATAAGGACTTCCCAAAAAAATATCTGAAATCTCAAGCGAGACTACATCAAGTTCAACTTTGTCAAGAAAGTTTGAATTGATTGCAAACCTTAGGATGCACTTCCTTGTTACATGGAAATTTTCATTCTTGCATATCCAGCCTAAAGGATAAGGTATTGGATGGGTAACAGTTCCAATATTTAACTTCTTAACTAAGTCTTCAGAAATCAAATTAGCTTTAGAACCACTATCAAATAGTGTGTCTATTTTGGTATGCTTTGAAAAAACTCTAATATGAAAGATTTAAATTATTGTATCTTCATCTCGAGTTACATTGTAAAAACTTGAAGAACTAGTGCTTGTTATGGTCTTACCTTTCAAACCCATAAAACGTAATCTTGGTTTCATCCCCTGAATTTGAACCTAAGTCATGTTCAATGATTGCAACATTTTTCCCCTTCTATTTGGCTTTAAGTTTGTTTTGGTTCAACAATGGATGGAGTTGCCAACATTTTTCTTCATTGTGTCCATTCTTCCAACAACATTTACATGTGAGTTTCTCTTTCTCGATTTTAATTGAACCATTTTTCTTTCCTCTTCCATTAAAATTACCCTTTCCTTTACCCTCATACTCAGGGAAATTATCACTTTTCTCATGTTCACTACGTTTCCCTCTTGCTTCTAGATGTATGGCCTGAATACAAACTTCATATAAGGTTGTGGGATTGAACATGAGAATAGTATTTCTAAGATAACTGTGCAAACCCCCAATATAATTTAACAAAGTTTCTTGAGAATAAAAATTGACACCCAAAATAAGAGCTCTTCTCCTAAGTTCATGAGTATAATCTTGAAAACTTTTCGCTTTCAATTGTCTAAAATTATGCCAATCCATAATGGTTTTTTTCATGTAAGCTACAGGATAGAATTGTCTTTAAATGAAAACAATAAAATTTTACCAAGCCATTAAGTTCTTACTGTGTTTCTTAAGCTCTTCTTCTTTCTTTGCTTCCCACCATACAAGTTTTGAACCCTCCATTCTGAAGGAAGCCAATTGAATATTTATTTCATCTTCTTGAATGTTCTGAATTCTGCAATAAACCTCCAATTTAAGAATCCAATTATCCAGCTTCTCTGTATTCACTTTTCCATTATACATCGGTAGCTCAAATTTGACATCAATTTTAAGTAAAGGTGATTTACCAGTTCCTTTTGAAGTGGGTGGATGAACATATTGTATGGTTGATCCAGGTAAATTCCTGATGCCCTTTAAACTAAGAACTTTTACCTCGGCTGATGTGTTAGAATTGCATCAAATAATTAATGAACATAGAGAACATATGTACATGTTGTAAATAAGAGGAACATAACAAGCATTACCAACAAAAGACATTGATAACAGAGTTCGTCCTGGAGGAACTACGTCTCTGAGCCTCAGTGTCAAGATGGTGTAGGTTGTTGCATTAAGTGTTGTAAATAGTGATGATGTACATGGATGGTATTTTTTTCTCTGTCATATAAGGAAAATTCCCTCACGCAGGAATGGCTATATCTCTCCACGAGATGTTTCGCTATAGGAAATATCACTCAGTAAAAGGACTCCTATCAGCATGAAAATTTCACATGACTGATGACTATGAGTATCTCGCCGAATATGGAAACAAAGGGACCTCAATCAAACATACATGGTGACAATGAGTATGGACTATCAGTTTTTTGAATTCTGACATTGTAGAAATCTGGGCCTTAAGGAACCTGTTATATTCCACCTAGATTCCTCAAATATACTACTCCATAGGAAATCTAGAAATCTACAACTCAAAACAGGAATCTGATCGCACCATTGAGATCATTGTAAAATTCTAAGAATAATGAGTATAAGTTTGACCTCATTCTAACACCGGAAAATTTCAGCCTCAAAAGAATCTAAAAGATTCCCTCAAGGTTCCTTAAGATTCTCCTCCACAGAGAATCTTCCACACCGTTGATCGAAAGGTGAATCGAACCTTGACATTGCATTCCCTGTTAAATTCTGGTTAAAATGCATATAAATTTCAATAAATTCTGACACAAGAAAATTTTACCTTCTTGTAATAAAAAATACTCTCCAAGCATCAAAAAGGATTTTATCTTGAAATTCGTGCACCATCATGCCTTGACCTGCGTGTCCATATGCCTTCTAACTTACCTTCTCTTTTCTCATGGCTCCATTGGCCTCCCTATGCCCTCATCTCTCATGTATTCTCCATCATTCTCCATGGTTTCCTTGAACCGTTAGAATGGCATTTTATAATAAAGTGTGAGGATGAATAAAAAAAAGTGTGAGGTTCACACATTGGTTGGCATAATCATATTAAGATAGTTGTGTTTGGGAGGTTTTGAGTTCAAATCCCATTGAGTCCAAATATTGTTTTAAAACCGAATTTTAGTTTTAATATATTTTTTTTCAAACTATATAATCTATGGAATTCGTATCTCCACATTTTAACGATTCCCAAAAATAGAAATGAAGGTGTTGTTTATTATCGAATTTAACCATCTTTAATATGATTTTTTTTTATATAAAAATTTGCCATATTTAAATTTATTTTGTTTGTTTAATAACTATATTTAATATATAGTTATTTTTAATGATTTTTTTTGTTTGTTTTTATGTGGGAAATTAAATATCATTTTGTTTTTGTCTTTTCTGCAGGGGAAAGGGGCCAATGGAGGAGTGCCACGTGTTAACATCTCAGGGAATTGACATGCGGGTCCCACGTGCTTACTGGGACGTCATGTGGCATGCTTTGAGTCCCACTTCCTTTTCCTTAACAAAACTTCAATCTGCTCTAACTTTCTTATACGAGCTCAAATTGACGCGTCATTCGCACCATTACGATTAGGGCGATGAACTCCTCAACTTCAAATTGGTTCAAGATAAATCCAAACACTTTATCCTGCGTGTGTTTGTGAATCCACCTGGATCATTCCTCCCCAGTCAGGAGCTTTTGGTCCTCCAAAATCATTAATAATAATCCACATCTGCTATGTACAATGTTTTCACCACAATTGTCTTGAAAAAGGTCACCCTTCCATCTCCTTCACCTTTTTTCTTCGCAGCCTTAAGTGATGAACCAACACTTGCATCCTATACAAACCTATAGTACAATATCCTTCATATTACATGTTCAAATTGACCAACTATGACCCAAACATTTCCATACTTTTGACAAGTTTACATACTCGGTGGTCAAGTTTACATCAAATGGAAATCACACCCCAATTATCATTGCAAGACCAAAAGCTTCATCGTCACATTTCGAAGTGATGGAAAACACATCATCACTTTTACATAAAATAAATGCATCACACGACTTATAGAATAAGGCCAAAATAACATTGTTGTTGAACAAGAGATGGAAAAAACACCATCACTTTTATAGTAAAAAATGTAGCATATGATTTAAAAAACAACCATGACAAACTACCACATCTAGAAAATTTTGAGATTCAACAAGATGATGAGCTTAGTGAAAAGAGTCGCCTTCACTAAGTGGGCCCATAGGCTATTTGTGGCACAAAGTCTATTTTTAGACATGTTGATCATATTCTATGAGTTGCAAGATGTTATTTGTGGATGGATGGTCAAGTTGGAAAAATAGATGGACTTCTATTTTTAGACATATTGGGCGGAATCTATTTTTAGATTTCTAGTCTAAAAATAGATATGTTGAATATTATTAGCTCTTAATAATATTTGGACTCTAAACATTATCTTATTCTCTTGGAGCACTTCAGTTAAGTGCACAGATGTGGCACAACAACTAACAGAAGGAATTACACTATTCCTGAGGGTTTAATGGAGCTAATGCATGAGGACTTCTGTTAGAACTCATGTAACAGAGTTTGGTGGAGTTATATAATTAGTTGGTGGAGTTGTATTTAGTTTAACTCGGTTAGACTCAGTTGAGCTAGTTGTATCTAGTATAACTAATTGATACACTAGTGAGAGTGGTGTGAACTAATTAGTTAATTAATTCACTAAATAATACTCATTAATCAACTGTAGAATAAATCAGTTAACTACAGTGCATGGACAGTTTCAGTGGAGACCAGTGGAGAGGTAGGTGAAAGAGCAAGTGTGACTATCAGTTGTGACTATAGTGATTCATTGATTGCATCCAACACTCAATAGAGATGCCAATGAGGATTTCATAGTGCAAGCTTGGTGGATTCGAGTTCATTTAGAGTCATTCTTCAGTAGGGATTGCACAGTAGAGGCAGGCTAGCAGGTGGCAAAGATCGGTGCATGGATTTGCAATATCTAGCCTGATTAGTGTGTAGTGATTGTATTGTACTAAGAGCTTGATATGATAAAATTTGTATGAGGATTGTTACATGATCTCTATGACATATATTATATATAGATATTTAGGGTTTTTAGATTTAGGCTTTCCCGTTAAAACAACTTTGCTAATGTGTGTGAAGTTTTATGGTTTCATGTGTGCATTGCAATTGATTTAATTTCCGCATGTGATGATCAATAGTGTAATAGATTATGTATTGTGCATGAAGTTAAAATAGTGCATGATTAGGAGAATCTTGGATATATAACATATTAGTTATATAATTTCTACATGGTATTAGAGGGATATTTATCATAGCATATTGCAATTATTGAAGCGGTTGAGTTTTGTGCTCGTGGAATTCGAATTTGCTGCAGTGTTTTGTTGGTGTCGAAGTTGAGCATTCATTGAAATGTCTTTCAGCGGATTGCGATCGGAGTATACCCTTGATGGAAACTTGAATTATATTTCATGGAAGGACAATATGGATGCGGTGTTGGATGATAATGGTTTGAAGGAGTTCATAGATCCAGAAATTCCAAAACCTGCTTCTAGCGATGCAACCGCACTTGACGCATGGAAAAAGAAGACAACAAGTGTCAAAGGATTCTGTTAGAAGGTGTGAAGGATCACATAGTGTCCAGCCTTCATGGTAAAGCTTCTCCATTCTTGATGTGGAGAGCTTTGACAAGATTTTTCCAAAGAAGAAGTGACCAAAGGAAGTTGGAGCTTAAAGACAAGCTCAGAAAAATAAAAATGGAGAAAGGCGAAAGTATACCCAATTACCTCATGAAGTTTGTCCAGTGTAGGGATGAGCTGGTAAGTGTGGGGGTTACTGTAGATGAAGAGGACTTGGTGAGCTTGGCTCTCTTTGGGCTTCTGAAGAGTTGGCATAGCTACGAGGACTCTGTCAATGGTCGGGAGAGACTACCAGGATGGGAGCGACTTTGGTTGGATCTTGCGCAGGAGGAGATAAGGCGGGGTACGAGGGATGGATCTTCATCGAAGAATGAAGATGAATAAAATTGTGCTTTGGTTGTCAAAGCAAGGAAAGGGAAGGGAAAGAAAAATCCTTCTCAATCAGGTGTGAAAGGCAAGAAGCAGGACTTGTCCAAGGTGAAGTGCTTTCACTGTCACCAACATGGACATTACACCACTAATTGTCCACAGAAGAAGAAAAATAAGCAGGCCGCTGGATTTGCAACTGGAGAGGCCTTAGCCTCATATTTTGAGCTGGATTTTTTGCTGATTGCATGCTTGGTTTCAAGTGTGATGGGATCAGTGTGGTTTCTTGATAGTGGTGCGTCTTTCCATATGGCTGGAGATAATGATTTTTTCAGTGATCTGGATGAGAAGGATCTTGGAGTGCACATCGAGATGGGTGATGATGGTAGATAAAAAGTGACTGGTATTAGGACCATTTCCTTTGAGAGGGAGTCTGGTAAACCTTTCATATTGAAGGATGTCATCCATGTTCTAGGATTGAAGAAGAATATTATCTCTGTGGCGATGTTGGAAGACAAGGGATATGATGTTGTTTTTAGCAAGGGAAAGGCTTTCCTACGTATTAAAGCAACTGGTGAAACCCACAGGATAGGGGTTTGAGTTAAGAACCTTTATCAATTGCAAGTAGATGGCTACACAAAAATGGCAGGCAAAGTAGGAGGAGTGGTGAGCTGGGATGAGGGCGAGTTGTGGTTCAGGAGATTGGGCCATCTTCACCACTGGGCTTTGAAAATTTTGCAGTTGATTTCTACCAGGCTTCCCAAGGCTACACTTGCGCAGTCAGATCAGTGCAAGGGATGTACTTAGGGAAAATTTGTGAAGACCACTTTTCATGAGAAGGATAGTTGCGCCACGACGATCCTTGAGAGAATTCACACAGACGTGTGTGGACCTTTCTCAGTAGCTTCGACAGCAAAGCACAAGTATTATGTGACATTTGTTGATGAATTTTATCGTAAGTGTTGGATCCTCTTCATGCAGAAGAAGAGCAAGACATACTCAAAGTTCTGTGAGTTCAAGGTGCTAGTTGAGAAAGAGTCGGGGATGTAGGTGAAAGCTCTTAGGAGCAATAATGGTGGTGAATTCATCTCTGGAAAATTCAAAGAATTTTGTAGTGCAGAAGGAATTCGAAGAGAGCTCATGGCGCCTCATAACCCACAACAGAATGGGGTCGTGAAGAGAAATAACAGAACGATCGTGGGTTCTGCACGGACGATGTTGCATGATTAGGGCCTTCCCATACACTTGTGGGCTGAAGCATGCAACACTGCGGTTTATGTCAAAAAACATTGTCCTCATAGATTACTTGGCATGAGTACACCTGAAGAGCCGTTTTCTGGTAAGAAGCCTGATATTTCTCATTTGAAGATTTTTGGCTCACCTATTTACATTCATGTGACGAAGCATGCCAGGAAGAAGCTAGAGCCGACCGCAGAGGTTGGGATATTTTTGGGGTACACAGAAACACCGTACAATTATCGTGTGTATTTTCCAGATAGTTGGATTACTGTTGTGCAAAGGGATATCAAATTTCATGAGGAGAAAGCCATGAAGTTGTTGCTTGAGAGGGAGCTACACTTGCATGTAGATGAGGAGCAGCTAGTTCCTAAAGATGAGCCTCTAGATGTGGATCAGCCACAAGAGGAGGTTCATGGAGTGGAAGAAACCACCCATGCAGCGCCAAAAATTAGACGGCGGAAGCGCACTACAGAAGTTGAGCGTCTGAATCTTGATGTAGCGTAGAATGTAGGAGCACCTAAATCACATCGCAGATAGAGAGAGTCACCTGACCGATTTACTGGATACATGGCTCTGATGAGCAAGTGTATCATGACAGAACCATATTCTTTTGAGGAAGTTGTGGAGGATCCTGCATGGGTAGATGCTATGGTGAAAGAGTATGATTCGATTGTCAGAAACAGTGCATGGGAGATTGTCTTAAGGCTAGAAGGGAAATCAGTGGTAAGTTCGAGATGGATCTACAAAGTGAAGCAAGATGTTGATGGGAGCGTCGAGAAGCACAAGGAAATATTTGTTGCCCGGGGCTTCTCATAGATCGAGGGGATCGACTATGAGTAAACCTTTGAACCTGTCGCAAGGTATTCTTCCATGCGAACCATCCTTGCTCTCTCAGCGCAGATGGGTTGGCACATTCATGAAATGGATGTGAAGACTGCATTCCTCAACGGATTCATTGAGGAGGAGGTGTACATAGAGTAGCCTAAAGGATTCAAAATCTTCAGCAGCGAGTCACATGTGTGCAGGCTCAAAAGAGCGTTGTATGGCTGAAAAAAGCACCTCGTGCTTGATACACATGGATAGAAATTTATTTCACTAGATTTGGATTCACCAAGAGTGAGGCAGATCTGAACCTATACCAGAATGTGGTGGAGGGTAAGTTGCTGATAATTGTACTTTATGTAGATGATTTGATACTAACAAGTGATGAACAGTTGATACACTCATGCAAGGCAGATCTTGCAAAGGAGTTTGAGATGAAGGACTTCGGCCTCCTTCATTATTTCGTGGGATTGGAAATTTGGTAGCGGAAGGGTGGACTATTTGTGTCTCAAGGAAAGTATGCCCGAGAGATACTAGAGAAGTTCAACATGCAAGGCTGCAAGCCTATCGACACTCCTATTCCTGGTGATTGGAGGAAAGAGGATGCTACATTGGCAGAGGTAGTGGATGTCACTGTTTATCGACAGTTGGTTGGTTCACTCATGTATCTAGTCAATACGTGACCGGACATATGCTACGCTGTTAACCAACTTTCACAAGATATGGTTAAGCCTACCAAGCTCTTTTGGAAGGTAGGCAAGCATGTAATGAGGTATCTCAGGGGCACATCGGGATATGGATTGTGGTACAGACAGTTGGATGAGTTGAAGCTGCATGGCTTCACAGATGCAGATTGGGCAGGGAGACCAACGGACAGAAAGAGCACATCTGGAGGGATATTTTTTATCGGGTATGTAGCAGTTTCTTGGTACAATAGGAAACAGAGATCCGTGGCACTTATTTTAGTAGAGGCTGCGTACATGGCAGCAAGTTTGGCTACATGCGAGGCTATATGGATGAGGAAGAGCCTGGTCGAGTTGTTCGGTTCACACTTAGATCCTACTGTGGTATATTGTGATAATCATAGTTGCATTAAACTCTTGGTTAATCCAGTATTTCAGGATAGATCTAAACATATTGACATCCAGTATCATCATATCAGAGATTGTGTGCAATGGAAGATCATGTTACTATCTTACATTCCTACGGAGGATCAGGATGAAGATATTCTTACGAAGGCAGTCACCAGGAGCAAATTCGAATACCATAGAGACATGATCGGGGTGGCAGATAATCCCTATATTGTTGAGAGGGAGTGTCGAGATTCAACAAGATGATGAGATTAGTGAAAAGAGTCACCTTCACTAAGTGGGCCCGCAGGCTATTTTTGGCGCAAATTATATTTTTAGACTATGTCTATTTTTAGACATGTCGATCATATTCTATGAGTTGCAGGATGCTATTTGTGGATGGATGGTCAAGTTGGAAAAATATATGGACTTATATTTTTAGACATATTAGGCGGAATCTATTTTTAGATTGCCAGTCTAAATATAGGTATGTCGAATATTATTAGCTCTTAATAATATTTGGACTCTAAACATTATCTTATTCTCTTGGAGCACTTCAGTTAAGTGCACAGATGTGGCACAATAGCTGACAGAAGGAATTACGCTATTCCTGAGGGTTTACTAGAGCTAATGCATGAGGACTTTAGTTAGAACTCATGTGACAGAGTTTTGTCAAGTTATAGAAGTAGTTGGTGGAGTTGTATTTAGTTTAACTCAGTTAGACTCAGTTGAGCTAGTTGTATCTAGTCTAACTGATTAATACACTAGTGAGAGTGGTGTGAATTAACTAGTTAATTAATTCGCTAAATAATAACTCATTAATCAACTGAATAATACATCAGTTAACTACAGTGCATGGACAGTTTCATTGGAGACCAGTGGAGAGGTAGGTGAAAGAGCGAGTGTGACTATAGTGATGCATTGATTGCATCCAACACTTAGTAGATATGCCAATGAGGATTGCACAGTGCAATATTGGTGGATTCGAGCTCATTTAGAGCCATTCTTCATCAGGGATTGCGTAGTAGAGGCAGTCCAGTAGGTGGCAGAGATCGGTGCATGGATTTGCAAGATATAGCCTGATTAGTGTGTAGCGATTGTATTGTACTAAGAGCTTGATATGATCAGCTTTGTATGAGGATTGTTACATGATCTCTATGGCATATATTATATATAGATAGTTTGGGTTTTTAGCTTTATGCTTTCTCGTTAAAACAACTATGTTAATGTGTGTGAATTTTTATGGTTTCATGTGCGCATTGCAATTGATTTAATTTCCACATGTGATGATTAATAGTGGAATAGATTCTGTATTGTGCATGAAGTTAAAATAGTGTGTGATCAAGAGAATCTTGTATATATAACATATTAGTTATATAATTTCTACAGAAAAACCATCTCTCACTTATCAAAGTGAATGGATCATCTCCCTGTGGCACGTTTTTTTGTCAAACAAATGCTTAAGGTGCTTCTCTAGATGGAGCCTTGAACACATGGCTCTTTGATGGCCACTTTGGTTGCAATAGCTGTAGAAGGTCTTATTCCTCCAAAACGTCTTACCCAATTTATTTTTCTGCTGTGTAGAGGGATTTTCATGCCTCTTCCTCCTTTGCACTACCATTATTTTCCAACACTTAGAAATGACATGGTTATGTAAACCACAGAAATGAATTTTTTTTTGATGCAATGCTTTACGTCCATGATTAGTAAGATTCTTATAATCAAAATGAACTCTAGAATAGTGAGACTTGTTATACCTTCCCTGGTGGTCTATGGTGCGATCATGGTGATGAGAGCTTTCCTTAGCTCTTTCACTACAACATGCACTACCACGGGATGATGGTGAAGTGTTCCCATCAATCCTCTTCCCTGGTGAGTTCAACAATGTTTTTTTGCCTTTGATTTCCTTTGAACATCATCCCTCAGTGTATCCCAAGCCTGCATAGTGAGGTCTCTACACAACCTCCAATGGTTGAGTTATGCCTTGGCCATGAATTCCAAGTCCTCCTCCTTTGTAACCCATCTTGGTGAGGAGTCTCATGTCGGTTCCTATAATGGGTATCTCCACACTTCCAACAGAAATGATATCATGTGAAGATGAAACTAAAGAGAAATCAACACTGATAACCTCAGGTGTCGATTTTGAAACATGTGAAGAGGGCCTCTCCGAGCCTTCATTGCTCTTTACTTCCTCCAAGGCGTCTTTCACAGCTTGTAGCTGAAGCTACAATCACTGCGTCTCCTCCTTTTCTTCATGTAGGAGTGCCTTCAATGCATCGTGATATGCTTGAATACTTTTGTTTTTGTGCTTCAATTCTTCCAATGCCTCCATCATGGCTTGCAACTGAAGATGCAATAGATGTTTGTCCTTGTTCTCCACCTTTAGGAGTGTTTTCAACTCAACATTATCTGTTGCTTGTTTCTCATAAGCTTTGTACAACATGTTTGCTTTTTAGGACACCCTAAGCATGGTCTCATACATGGATTTGAAATCCTCCATTTCTCAACTTAGTAAACGTTCAATGGCTCACGCCTGCAATCCAAATCGGCAAGAAGACTGCTCTGATACCACTTGATCCGAGTAAATTCCTGATACCATTTAAACCAAGACCTTTTACTTTGGTTGATGTGTTAGAATTGAATCAAAGAATTAATGAAAATAAAGGAACATATCTGCAAATTGTAAAGAAGAGGAACATAACAAGCATTAGCAACATAAGACATTGATAATGGAGTTCGTCCCGGAGGAACTACATCTTCGGGCCTCGATGTGAAAATGATGTAGGCCGCTACATTAAGTGTTTTAAATAGTGGTGATGTACATGGATGATATTTTGTTTCTCTATCATGCAAGGAAAATTCCCTCATGCAGGAGTGGGTATTTCTGTCCATGAGATCTTCCGCTATAGGAAATATCACTCACAAAAAGGACTCCTATCAGCATGACAATTTCACATGACTGATGAATATGAGTATCCCAATGAACATGGAAACAAAGGGATCTAAATCAAACATACATGGTGATAATGAGTATTCCACCAACATGGCAATAAAGGGATCTCAAACTTAAATAAAACAAATCCATGATAGAAATTACATCTCACATAAAGAACAAAACAAGCTACCACATAAAACATCAACAAATATCTATACAACATAATGGATCTCATAGCAAAAATACAAAGAAGTACATGATCACATTGCATATACCTCACAGTAAATATGACTGGAGAATAGGTTGCTCAATTTCTTGATCTAAAACCACCATCGAAATTGTGGCGTCGAAAGGCATGAAATCGGTTTCTCACTCATTGAATCCATACATTGGCACTAAACTTTGAAAAATGGCCAAAAAACATAAGGCTCACATGGAACATTTGACTTCACCGCTGAACTTGTGTCGTCGTGAGGTGTAGGATCGACTATCAATTTGTTGAATTTTGACAATGTCGAAATCTGGGCCTTAGGGAATCTTTTAGGTTCCCCCTAGATTCCTCAAAGATGTTGTTCCACAAGGAATATAGAAATCTACAATTCAAACTAGGAATCTCAAGGGGCCAATGCAGGAGCGCCATGTGTGAACAGCTCAAGGGCTTTCCATTTGGGTCCTATATGCTTAAGAGGATGCCATGTGGCATTTTGTGGGCCCTACTTCCCTTGCATTAAAAAAACATCAAACCAGGGAAAATTTTAGTGTCTAATATTCGTAGGTGGGCTAATTTTCCATGCTTTTTCCAAAAAAACAATTCGCCAATGTCTATTTAAAAAAAAATGATTTGCCCAAATTTGATAGTATAAAATTATTTTACCCTTAAAATCACCAAAATTTTATATATACTAATATAAAATAATTACAAACCTAAATATTTTTACAAAAATATCATAAAAAAAATTACAATTTACATATTGGGGACTAGTAAGATTTTCCAAGGTTTCTAAACTGTAGGATAAAATTCCTTCCTTGGAAATTTTCCTGCTTCAAACTGCTCTAACTTTCTTATACGAGCTCAGATTGACGCATCGTTCACATAGTTACGATCGGGGCGATGAACTCTTCAATTTGAAACTCGTTTGAGAGAAATCCTAACACATTGATTTTTGAGATTTCATCAACCCTCTTTGTTCTGTGGGTGTCTCTGAAGCCGCCTAGATCAATGGTTGTGGTAGTGGAAGATGATGATGAGGAAGGTGAAGATGGTGGTGAGGATGATGGTGGGGTGGATGGTGGCTTCTTAACATCTCCATGGCCTCCTCCTCCAGGAGAACCCTCTCCTCTTGGACGCCTTGAAATTTCTTCTTTCATCTTTAAATTCCTCTCCTCATAGAGGAATTTAACCATCTCAATCCTATCAAAAAATGCCTTTCGGAATGCTCTCTCATATTCTGCCATGATAAGTTCTCCTTCATGATACATGCTCACTGAAGACTCAACTTCTACTTGAGGATGTGTTAGTGTTGAATACTTTTGCAACCTTGCCATTCTTCCTCTTGACCCAACTGTAGGTCTCTGAAGCAACTTCCCTTCTCCTCTTTTGAGTTTTAACCTTGTAAGCATGACAAAAACTTGCAAACAATTAGATCCTTTCTTGCACAACAAAACCTAAAGAACTTGAGCTTTGATACCAAAAGTGATATGAATGGAGCATGTTAGTGTTGCTATGCTAATTAATTTTTTAGTTTATGGAATCAATGTTTTACGTGTGTTTAAGGGTTTAAGTTTCCTTGCAAATAATCAAGTCTCATGAGTGGTTTTCATGTTAATTTAGTGAGAAATTTAACATAAAAAAAGAGCTCAACAACAAAAAATAAAATACAGAACATCACCATACATAGCATTAACACAAATAATTGATGAAGGAGTTCACCCCTCCTAGGCTACATCTCCTTGGTCTAGCTTCCATGGCTTGGGCCTCTATATTATGCTAAAAATTTTAAATTGACTTATTTACAATGATTTTTTACTCCTATAACCTGCTCCAATAAGTGTATAATGGCTCAAAATGGTCAACTAGCCTCTTTCTGAGCTTGAATTGGTCGAAAAATACAAAATTTATGACCATTTTAATTTTTCCCACTATTTCAGTCCATAAACTAGCTAACTGCAACTAAAACTAGCAGTCCACTGAATCTGGGGGTCTGCCAAGTTAATATGAAATTAAATGTTAAGTGGTAGTTAGCACTAGTTAAGCGCACTTAACGATAAAGGTGTGCTTTAAACTAATCTGAAATCAAGACTTGGATTAGGCACTAATAAATAGGGTTACGGTTAATTAGCCCATGGCTTAAGCCTTAATCCTCCACGCTAACTCTGGAGCTCTGAAGGTGGTCTTGGGTGACGGTATTGTGGACTGGGGGCTAGCCCCACCTTTCCCTACCTTAATACATTGGTCAATTTAAATATATGTCAGATCCTATGATATTTAAGATCCATGGTGTAGGCAGGCTGGTAATGCATTGCATTGTGTTGTACGAGATCGCAAGGTCGAACCTAGACACCTCCACCTAGAATTAGAACAAAAAAATTACACCACATTTCACCCTTGGGGGGGGGTGGAGGGGGGAGGGATGTGGTGGCCCCAGGCTCCACCAGGTGTCCTCATCCGATTGGCTCAAACATTAACCAATAAAATTACACCACGTCAACCACAATTCAAAATAATGTCGTGTTGCCACTTGGAAGCTTTCCATTCACTAGAGGAATTTGATCAAGCTTTGACCCTACAAATTTAGCATGCCATGTCAGCAGTACGGACTGTTGACTGGGCATCTGTCTGTCCTTTTATTTTTTTTCCAATTTTTCTTGTTTAGCAAAGCGAACATATCGCGTTTTCGAGAGCATACAAAGACCATTTTTCGTGAAACAAAGTGTGTCGGATTCAGAACAGCAAACACTACGCAGTCATTTAATTTCTGATACAATCTTAGAATTTTTATTTTTGCACATAAAACTGAGCCCTTGATCATTCCTCCCCATTAGAAGGCTTTTCGACCCCAAAATCTCTTTCATTACTGAACATGTGGATGAGGGTACAGTTCCCTCACCCTTCCAGTCTCAATCCACGGGAAGTTTCCCACTTTTAACAATCTGATCTTTTGATAATAACTAGTCTTTTTCCTTGATTCTTGAGACCCTGTCTTGTTGGTGTTTAAACCATCATGCTACAATTTCCATGAATTTGCAGGACAACAAGCTATCCTTTCAAAAGAAAACTTTTTTCCACCTCAGTCGACAATCAAAGGAAACTTGAAAATTGTCTCAACATGGTGATTTTTAGCTTGTCTTTCTTTTTTACTTGTGTCAAATTTGACCATGTGTTTTCACCATTGCCATGTTCCATGTTGAAACCAAAAAAAAGCACTTGTGGAACGTATGCCTTATTTGTAAAATTGTTTTGGCACTTTCTCTTTTACCTTTTCACTCTCTTGCACCGACATCTTGTTTCCAACACTACTTAACATTGATGTAGACTATTGCAAATATCTCACATCTTGTTTACCTCCTTTCAAAAGAAACCTGTTATAGTCCTGAAACATACTATTACAAATATTATAAACTTCAATGAAATAATCTTGATGATTTGATGCATCTTTTTGAAAGGTCTCATTGAAAACATCTATATTCTGGAAGATTAACAAATTCGAATTTTGAATAGCATTCAATATTCTCTTCATTTCTCCTACATGTATAAGAGACAAAATTCTCTTCTTATTATGTGATATAACTATATACTCAATTACATCCTTGAACAAGTGGTAATTATTCTCATGGTGATGAAATACTACCCTCCTATCATAAAGATAATGACTTCCTAAAACAATACTTGAAATCTCAAGCGACACTACATCAAGTTCAACTTCGTCAAGAAAGTTTGAATTGATTGAGAAACTTATGATGCACTTCCTTGTTACATTTAAATTTTCATTCTTGCATATCCAGCCTAAAGGATAGGGTCTTGGATGTGTAATAGTTTCAATATTTAACTTCTTAACTAAGTCTTCATAAACCAAATTAGCTTCAGAACCACTATCAAATAGTGTGTCTATTTTGGTATGCTTTGAAGCAACTCTAATACGAAAGAGTTCAATTCTTGTATCTTCATCTTGAGTCACATTGGAAAAATTTGAAGAACTAGTGCTTGCTATGTTCTTACCTTTCAAACCCATTGATGTAATATTGGTTTCATTCCTTGAATCTGAATGTAAGTCATGTTCAATGATTGCAACAGTTTTCCCCTTCTCTTTGGCTTTAAGTTTGTTTGGCTTCAACTCTAGATGGAGTTGCCAAAAATGGTCTTCGTAATGGCCATTTTTCAAAAAATGTTTACATGTGAGTTTGTCTTTCTTGATTTTAATTGAACCATTTTTATTTCCTCTTCGATTAAACTTACCAAGGAAAATTATAGGGGCTAATATTTGCAAGTGTATATTTTCCATTTTTTCTCCAAAAAAAAGATTCACCAATTTCCATTTATTCAAAAATTGATTCACCCAAATTTTATAGTATTAAATTATTTTACCCTAAAAATCGCCAAAATTTTATATCTACTAATATAAAATAATTAGAAACTTAAATAGTTTTACAAAAATATCACTAAATTTTTTAAAATTGACATATTGGGACTAGTAAGATTCACCAAGGTTTCTAAACTTTAAGACAAAATTCCATCCTTAAAATTTTCCCTGAAAATTACCCTTTCCTTTACCCTCATTCTTAGGGAAACTATCACTTTTCTTATCTTCACAATGTTTCCCTCTTGCTTTTAGATGTATGGATTGAACACAAACCTCATCTAAGTTTGTGGGATTGAACATGAGAATAGTATTTCTAAGATAACTGTGCAAACCCCCAATATACTTTAACAAAGTTTTTTGAGAATACAAATTGACACCCAAAATAAGAGCTTCTCTCCTAAATTCATGATTATAATCTTGCACCCTTTTCCCTTTTAGTTTCATAAAATTCTGCCAGTATGTAATGGAATTTTTCATGTAAGCTAGAGGAAGAATTTCCTTTCAATGGAAACAATAAAATTTGACCAATACATTGAAATGGTACCGTGCTTCTTAATCTCCTCTTGTGTCTTTGGTTCCCACCATACAAGTGTTGAACCCTCCATTCTCAAGGAAACCAATTGAATATTTATGTCATCTTCTTGAAGGTTATGAATTCTTCAACAAATCTCCAATTGACGAATCCTATTATCCAACTTCTTTGCATTCACTTCGCCATAATACATAATAGCTCAAATTTGACATCAAGTCTAAATAAAGGTGATTTGCTAGTTTCTTTTGAAGTATGTGGATGAACATATTGTAGGGTTGTGGTAGTAGAAGAAGATTATGAGGAAGTTGAAAATAGTGGTGAGGATGATGGTGGAGTGGATGGTGGCTTCTTACCATCTCCATGGCCTCCTCCTCCTGGAGAACCCTCTCCTCTTGGAGGCCTTTAACTTTCACCTTACATCTTCAAATTCCTCTCCTCATATAGGACTTTAACCATCTTAGTCATATCAAAGAATGCCTTTTTGAATGCTCTCTTATATTTTGTCATGATAGGTTCTCCTTCATGAGACATGGTCACTGAAGACTCAACTTCTACTTTAGGATGTGTTGGTGTTGAAGTATTTGGCAATCTTTCCCTTCTTCCTCTTGACCCAACTACAAGGCTCTCAACAAGTTTCCCTTCTCCTCTTTTGAGTTTTAACCTTGTAAGAATAACACAAAATTACAAATAATTAGATCCCTTATTCCACAAAAAAACCTAAATAAATTGAGATCGGATACCAAAAATTATATGAATGGAGTATGTTAGTGTTGTTGTGCTAATTACTCTTTCAAATTATGAATTTAATGTTTTATGTGTGCTTAAGGGTTCAAGCTTTCTTTCAAATAATCAAGTCTCATGAGTGGTTTTCATGTCAATTTAGTGAGCAATTTAACATAAAATATAGAGTTTAAGAATAGGAAATAAAGTATATAACATCGCCATAAATAGCATTAACACAGGTATTTGATGAAGGAGTTCACCCCTCCTGGGCTAGATCTCCTTCGTCTGGCTTCCATGGCTTGGACCTCTATATTATGCTAAAATTTTCAAATTAACTTATTTAAAATGTTCTTTTTCTCCTATAACCTACTCCAATGAGTCTAGAATGGCTCTAAATTGTCATCTAGCCTCTTTCTGAGCCTGAATTGGTCAAAAAATGCAAAAGTTATGACCATTTTATTTTTTTCACACTATTTTAGGGCATAAACTAGCTAACTGCAACTAAAAATGGTAGTCCATCGAATATGGGTGTCTGCTAAGTTAATCTGAATTTAAATTCTAAATGGTAGTTAATGCTAGTTTATTGCACTTTACACTAAACATGCGCTTTAAAAAAAAATGAAATAAAAACCTGGATTAGGCTCTAATAAATGGGGTTACGATTAATTAACATGTTTCTTAAGTCTTAATCCTCCATGCTAACTCTAGAGCTCCGCCGATGGTCTTGGGTGACGGTCTTGTGGACTAGGGGTTGGTGCTTCAGGGTTGGCCCCGCCTTTCCGTGCCTTAATAAAATGGTTAATTTAAATATATTTCGGATCCTATGTTAACTGAGATCCATGGTGTAGGCGGGCTCATAATGCATTGCGTTGTGTGGTAGGAGGTTGAGGGGTCAAACCCTGACACCTCTACCCAAGTGGCAGCCTCAAGTTGCACCATGCGTCCTCGCCTGATTGGCTCAAACATTAAAAAATAAAATTACACCACGTCACCCATAATTCATACCAATGTCATATTGCCACTTGGCAGCTTACCATTCGCCAGAGGACTTTGACCAAAATTTGAACCTGCACAATCATCATGCCATGTCAGTAGTATAGAATGTTGACTGGACATCTATCTATGATTTTTTTTTTTTTTCCTGTATAGCCAAGCGAACAGATCGCATTTCCGACAGCATATGAAGACCATTTTTCATGAAACAAAGTGCATCAGATTCAGAATGATGAGCAATACGTGGTTGTTCAAGTTACAAGACAATTTGAGAACATTGATTTTTGAGCATAAAATTGAGCCCCTCATCAAGCGTCGAGAGGGATCCAATATTTTTAGGTTTAAATTTTTTTTCAAGTTTTACACTCAAGAAAGAGGTTTGGAGAGAATTGATCCCTCTTGACATGTCTAGGGTTAATATAGATCTAGGCTCAAATAGTAATAAAAAGTTAAAGTGATAAAAGTAATAAAATTCAAATTGTTATTTTTTTATTTTGTTATTAACTTAAGAATAAGCTTTCTTACAATACCATGGTCCAATACCATGGCCTATCAATAACACATGCTAAAAAACCATAACTTATTTCACAATCACAATATTTTATAACAATATGAAAAGATTCCTAACCAATGTTTTATAACAACATGACAAGATTCCTAACTATGGATATTCACCTTGGATTTACGATGGATTTTATAAACATGAAAATAGGATTTTTTTGAATACCATGGTTTATCAATATCACATGTTCAAAATAACATAACTTATTTCACAATCAAAATATTTTATAGCAATATGACAAGTTTCTTAACCATGGATATTCATCCCCACTTAAACATGAATATTCACCCCCACTTAACGATGGATATTATTAACTTTTAAATAGGATTTGTAATAATACCATGGGCGAATACCATGACTTATCAATACCATATGCCCAAAAATCGTTACTTATTTCACAATCAAAACATTTTATAAATTATTTTACTTTAATAAGTGATTAGATACTTCCACAATTATTCATATTGTGATGGAGATTTCCGGAGTTAAACTATGTAATGATTTTGATCCATCCAAATAGCTTTGTGAGTAAACAAGTGCTACGGAAAAGCGTTTTTTTAATAGGAGAAGGAAAATCAAGTAACCGTTGGATTGAAGTTTAGGGAATAAACAACGTCAAGGTAAAAAATTACTAAAATTAATTAATAGAAAAAATTGATTGTTGACTCAATTAATATTTGAGGAATTAGACTAAATAAATTAAAATGATGATTTAAATTTGACCAAATTAGAATTAAAAATTAAAAATTATAAAAAAATAAAATTAATAAATTAAAGAATAATTAAAATTAAACTAAGAGTTAATAAACAAACTGCAATACTTTTTTTGTTTTTATGTAATATTTTTCAGTTTTAGATTGAACTATTTTTAGATGTGATGGCTAGGAAGTCATGATGGTATTGATTTAAAATAAACAATAATTTATGATTATGTAATAAATGGATTTTATTAAGGAAAAGAAAATCTGGAAATTATTTGGGAAAGAAACACTTGAGTTAAGATATTTTTTCCAAGATTCTGAAAAATCAAGACAATATTACTCTAAATAACTTGTAAAAATCCATAGGAATTGATTAATAAGATTTAATATAACGAGAAAGAAAATATATTAAATACCTTAGTTGTAAAAAAACATTGAATAAGGGTGAATAAAGCCCGACATGAGAGAAAAGTAAGCTTTAAAGAAAAAAGAAAAAAGAATATTTTTTAGAAAAAAACTAAAGAAAGAAAGTCTATGCGAGTGGGTTGGAAAACTCTCAAAAAATGAGATGCCACTGAGGAAAAATATTATAGAGAAGTAATGTATAAAATACTTTACGCGCAATCACAAGGGGTTGTTGCTTCTTCGGCAAGCACATTTTAGTTCAGGGGCAACTCGAGGACTCAGTTCAAAGTTGAGAGGAAAGTGGTTCACCCAAGTGTAGGTCCAGTTATAAATACGGTTAGAAATGATGGTGAATTATTAAATATTGGTTATCTAAAATCGTATTGTGAGTGTATCGTTTGTGTTATAAGAATGTAGTTGGATTGATAATACTCGTTAATACTCGTTATCTGTTTTAGTAGATTTATATTTTTTTATAATATTGGCTACATTCATTTATTAAATATTGGTTAGCTAAAAACAAATTGTGAGTGTATTGTTTGTGTTCTAAGAATGTAGCAGGATTGATAATACCCGTTATCTGTTTTAGTAGATTTATATTTTTTTATAGTATTGGCTACATAAATGAATGTGCACGGAAAGCGGGGAGTGGTAATTGTGTGATTGTGTGGATAGAAAATGAATAAGTAAAGTATAAATCTATGTATTATTAATTGTTTATAAATGCATACATGAGACAGTTTTTAATTTAATGAAATTTGAGTAGATGAAAAAATGTAGGGAAAAATTTTATGGTTACTGGAAACCCATATCTTGATTTGGTATTATGGCGAATTTTCTTTTGTTTCTATTGGTTTCTGGATACCTGCACAATTCAAAATTCGTGTATAGTCCAGTTTACAATTTTTTTTTTGGAAGAGTAGGATACGGTAACCAAATGGAAGAATAATTCATTTGCATTAACAATGAGTGTTTGACCAGAATTAAAAATGAAATAGTAATATGTAATTTATGGGAAACGATATTAAATTACGAATTAATACTTACCGGATTTTCATCTGTATTTTTCCATTTACGACTGATACAGTCAATGCCCATATTTTCCCCTAGATTACGTAAAGAAAAGACCCGCCAAATTTGAATCAAACATTAAAGGAAAGACATTGTGGCAAACATGATTTCCGATTTCGAGTTACAACATGACATTAAGCTATGCAAATTTGGGGAATCATTAAGTTTGTACATTCCGAAAGTTACTTCTAGCAGCATTGTCTCAGATACTCGCGAGAGAGGAATAACTTTATTGAATTGCCTATATTTGTATAGGCAATCAAAACAAACAAACAATGTAAACTAAGAGGGATCCAAAAAAAATAGTTTAAAATAAAAAGTATTAAACCCTCGGATAGAATTCAACGTGAAGGCAGAAATGCAATAGTGGTTATACATTATAAATGACTGGGAAGAGCAACGTTTTTACCTAAGTGTCTGAAAGGGATCAAGAAGTTAGGGGGGAGTTTCCACACACTCGACTGGTGTAGTCTTTGTTAATTTTTTTTCAAGATGAAGAAAGGTAGGAAGTAGTTAAGGCGAGGCTTAAAAAAAAATCATTATTTGATATACAGGTCCGCGCAAGGCAGAGAACTTATATCACTGTCAGCATTGGCACCAATACCATTTGAAGTTATATATGCTTGAAACATAGATTCAAAACAAAAATATACTCTACACAAAATTGCTGGAGAAGAAAAGAACATTGATACATAACTTATCTAGACGTAACATTTCTATAGTAGACACATAAATATAAAATTTTGACTATCTATAAAATATTGGGGACGATACTATATACATTTGATTGTGAGCATAGATAAATGGGTATTGGGTATGTGATATTTAAGATACATTATGTGTATACATTTAAAGGAAGATGTTAAAAACACATGAAATGGACAGAAAATGGAGGAGAAAGGTAATCATGTGTATTCATGTTATTCACATGATGTATATTTATAATACATTATTGTGACTCTTGGATTCATCTTCCAAGGTATTTTAGACTTCTTATGTTCATTTTCCTTCTACACCAACCCTTAGAGGATTAGGTGTCCAACATTCCCCCCTTAATCTGAAGGGGTATGTGTGAGTCCAAGAAGAGAGTTGTAATACAAATGAAAAAGTATGCATGGAAACACAAGGTTGAATGAGCTCTCTGAAATGTTGGCATAAAGAGGTGGTTTAAGGATGACCACCAGCACTGAAATTCTTAGTTCAGTTCCCAGAACTCTTCCAAATCTAGAAAAAAGCTGAGGTCTTCTGCTAGAGGAAGTGCTCCTCATATGTTGAAGAGGGAGACCTTCAACCTAGAAGAAGGGAGGTCTAAAACTTGCGATGGTTTAAGGATGACCACCAACTCTAGAATTCTTGATGTATTTCCTGGAACTCTTCCCAAATTAGGAAGAAGTTGAAGTATTTTGCTAGAGGAAGTGTCCCGAATTCTTTGAAGATGAAGAATATCAACCTCCCATATATGGTTTAAGGTTGACCACCAAACAAAGGCATGTTCATAGGAATCTGTGTCTTCAGATACAACTTTGAATCTGGAATGATAGGTTGTGGCTCAGGCTCGATTGAACTATTGTGTCTCTGGCTACAACTCTAAATCGGGAATGACAGGTTGTGGCTCAGGATTGTATGAACTGTTGTGTCTCTCACTACAACTCTGAATCTGGAATGATAGGTTGTGGCTCAGGTTCGCTTGATGCATCCTTGAAGCTTGTAAATGACCACCATTCCCCCCCTGTTAGATACAACGTGGGATGATGGTGAAATCTCAACTACAAGATTGTTCAATACTTTAGAAAAAGTTCTGACATATGAATTAAACATCTTCTTGGTTGTTAATGCCCATTTCCAAGAAGCAATCCATCTGAGATGAATCTTTGTTCTTGCAGGAGGCTTGTTTCTGAAGCATCTATGTGAAGAATGAGTGCGCCGACCACAATTATTGCATCGGTGAAGATTGAAAAATTGATATTTCATATGGCTAACTCGATAACAGTTTTCTCATTTTACATTTTGTTGTGGAAGAGGAGCAAAATCTAGAACACCTAAAGGTGAGATATCATGAAGAAACCTGGCACTCTGAAATTTGATGGGCTTGGAGTAGTCCAGAAAATGTAAGGAAACCTCCTTGTCATATAGAAGACCTATTTTGTGACTGTTATGGACAAGCTCTTCCCAAGGTCTAATGATGGCTTGGGAGGTGAAGCGTGAGCTTCCACATTTGCATACAAATCTGCTCTTGTATTGGGCTTAGTGATATGACCAATATCTTGCTGTTGATGGGAGTTTGTCTCAGTTTTCTGAACAAAAACAAGTTCAGAATGAAAACTCTTTTACAGTAACTCCTCTTGTTGTAGCTAATATTAAAGATGCAAAATATCAATCTCGTCTTGTGCATTTTGGAAATAGGCTAGAATATTAGAGACACTTTCCTTACTGATTTGGATTGTGTTGTTAGTATTGGAAATTATTAGAGTTCTCAATAAATCTAATAATCCATGATTTGTTGTCATTGTTCAAACAACTCTAGTCAAGAAATGATCATAAATGTACTTGCAATATTCTTCCAAATTAAATGTGCCAAATTATAAGAGTGAAATCTACTTAATCAATAACTTTTTGCAGGTAATAAATATTATCATTGAAAATGTGATTCTCTTTGTGTTTGGCCCTCAAATGAGTTCCTCTAGACTATGTAAACAATTAAAACATTCGTTAAAGTATCCACATGGAAAGCATGTCCAAACTTATACCTCTCCTGTTAGAAAATTATATATTATAGAGAAATGGAACACATAAAATATATACGAGGAAAAAAAACACAAAACATATATAAAACCAGACAAACACAGATATACATGGTTCATCCAATTTGGGCTATGTCCACCCCGAACAACCAGTCTTTCCTTTATATTTATATCCAACAAAATGAAGATACACAACCTATAGCAGATCCATTGTAATATCCTTTTTTGTCAACCACAATCTCCCTTTATCTTTCTTGCTCTGAGAATACACATACAATACACACTTGCAATACAATACCCTCATGGAAAATGAGGGGTTGCCTTCTAGGGAAAAACACCCTAAATTAAACATAACTTATACTGTTAGATCGTCCGCCTAATGAAAAATCCAAATTGACTAGAAATTACAATATTTTACAAGGAAAATTTACATCTTTTTTTAACTCCGGGGGTGTTTCCCCCGAAACCCTCCGCCACGGGGGGGCTTCATAAAATCGTAGCCCCCCCCCCCCCCCCCTCCCCTCCCCCATAAGATACACAACCTATAGCAGATCCATTGTAATATCCTTTTTTGTCAACCACAATCTCCCTTTATCTTTCTTGCTCTGAGAATACACATACAATACACACTTGCAATACAATACCCTCATGGAAAATGAGGGGTTGCCTTCTAGGGAAAAACACCCTAAATTAAACATAACTTATACTGTTAGATCGTCCGCCTAATGAAAAATCCAAATTGACTAGAAATTACAATATTTTACAAGGAAAATTTACATCTTTTTTTAACTCCGGGGGTGTTTCCCCCGAAACCCTCCGCCAAGGGGGGGCTTCATAAAATCGTAGCCCCCCCCCCCCCCCCCCAACGGACCCCCTAGGAAGAATTCAATGATGGGTGGTGTTACCGCCTCGTTAAGAATAAGGGTCCAACACTGTGATACATCTAAAGAAAGAAGGTAATCAGGCTCCACACCCAACAATCTCCCACTTGGAGACTGATTGTAGCAACTCCTCTACAGCTTCATTTGTTGGAAAATTACTCCACTTTGGACTTGGTTGTTTCTCATATTCATCATCATACTTGAAGACCAATTGAAACTGAGCATAATATCAGTTTCTCCCTAGTTACAACTTTTGTCAGCATATATGCCGGATTTTGGCTAGTGTGTCTCTTTTCCAACTTCAATTGTCCATATTTCAACACTGACCATATGAAATTGTACTTGAGATGTATGTGTTTAGTCCTGGAATGAAATGTTGAGATCTTTGCAAGATGAATGACATTTTGTTTTTCACTGTATAACATTCCCATATCATGCTTCTTACCTAATTTATCCATAAACCTTCGTAACCAAATCATTTATTTACTAGCCTTTGTAGCAGCAACATACTCTGCTTCTATTGTTGAAAGTGCAACAAAATTTTGGATTTTGGAAACCCAACTGACATTTGTTCCACCTACAGTAAATACATACCCTGTAGTGTTCCTCCTATTATCTCTATCACCTTCCATATCTGCATCAACATATCCCTGTAAAGAAATGTTTGAACCGCCAAAGCATAATTCTTTATTTGAGGTACCTCTCAAATATATGAGAATCCATTTCACTGCCATCCAATGTTCTTTTCCTGGATTGTTCATGTACCTGCTTACAACTCCCACTGCATGTGAAACATCATGCCTTGTGTAGAACATTGCATACATTAATCTTCCAACTGCTGATGCATATGGAACATTAGACCTGTAATCAATTTCTTCTTGGATATTGGGGAATATTTCCTTACTATGTTTGAAATCACTAGAAAAATGTGTACTAACTGGTTTTGCATTCTGCATATTAAATATTTTCAACACCTTTTTTATGTACTCATTCTGAGACATTGTTAATTTGCGATTTTTCCTGTCTCTAGTTATTCTCATACCAAGGATTTGTTTTTCAGTTCCCAAATCCTTCATTGCAGATGAATTTTCCATTTTTCTTTTGAGCACATTTATTTCCTGCATGTTAGACCCTGAAACAAGCATGCCATCTACATACAATAATAATATAATATAACTTCCATCATTTTAATTTTTTAGATAAACACAATGAGAGAGTGAAATTTAGTATAAGGGTCAATATGTGAAGATGGGTTACACTTTTGTGAGAATCAGGGGTGGAAAATTTTTTTCGACAGTAGTTCGGCCGAACATTTTATAAAGTTTGGCCGAACTATTTAATAGTTCAGCCGAACTTTCTCAGAAAGTTCGGCCGAACTCGTGCTTCCGTTTAGATTGATGGCACACTGACGAAGTGGGAAAACAAAATTTTTGTCAGAGATGGGAAAACTAGCAGCAAAAGTTCGGTTGAACTTTTATTCTTAAAATAGTTCGGCCGAACTAGTTGCTATAAATAAATCGCCCGTGAAGTTTATTTGTTTACCGGTCTATTTGTTCGTGGGTTTTATTGTCTGTCCTGCTGCTGCTCTGTTTGTTCGTGCGTTTTTGTCTATGCTGCTGCTTACATCCACGCTGTTGGTCTACTGCTTCTGTCTACGTTTTTGGTCTGTGGCAACTTCAAGCGACTTCAATAGCAGGTATTTGTTCTTCTCTTTATTCAACGTATTCGGCACGCTCTTTATCTGTGTTAGTAGTTGTGTATTTGTAGTGTTTCCTGTTGCTTTAGCTGTAGGAGTGATGTTAGATGTATCATGTGAATTTCTAGATTTAAATATTTAACCGTGGTAAGTATCATATGCACTACAAAATTACCCAAATTAATACATCATTCTATGGAATTTTTGTTAGTTTTTGTGAAGGTGAATAGTAGCTTGGTTTTTTTCTCTGTGTTGCTGCTGGTTTTTTTTTTCGCGCGTTTTTGTCTGTGCTTCTGTTTACATCCACACTGTTGGTCTGATTCTTCTGTCCACGTTGTTGGTTTGCGGCGACTTCAAGCGAATTCAATACCAGGTATTTGTTCTGCTCTTTATTCAACATATTCGGCACGCTCTTTATCAGTGTTAGTAGTTATGTATTTGTTCTACTCTTTATTCAACATATTCGGTATGCTCTTTATCTATGTTAGTAGTTATGTATTTGTAGTGCTGCCTGTTGCTTCAGCTGTAGGAGTGATGTTAGATGTATCACGTGAATGTCAAGATTTAAATATTTAACCATGGTAAATATCATATGCACTACAAAATTACCCAAATTAATACATCATTCTATGGAATTTTTGTTATTTTTTGTGAAGGTCAATAATGCATGCATGATAAATACCTCCAGATGTAATGAAATAACCATCCATATGTTTACATCATAAACCCAACATTGGACTTCAACTAGAAACAGTACATCATCATGACTAAATTAAATATTTGTAGACCCAAATTCCGTGAAACACAGGAACAAGAGGCTCACAAAATATCCAATTAAAATTCATACTCTGAGCACTTTGTTGGGAAAATATTCTATACTAGTATTTGATATGATGGAAACAATGTTTGTTTTCTGGCAGGAATGGTAAACTGTACTTCTCCTCAATTTCATTTAGTATAGTTTTAATATAATGTAATGCCTAGTCAGGATCATAAAAAAATGATATTCTGCTAGCATTCTTCAAGGGAAATTTCTACTTTGAAGGGCCTCTTTTTTCTGAGTTTAAGGGCAGGACATGGGTCAAAGTAACCTCTTTACTGTTTTTGTAAACCTTTTAACGTTGTCCAATATGCTAAGTGTTTTAAGTACTGAAACAAGAGCTAGTTTCCATCATGATCAGTAGCCGTGATTAGGTTTAGTAGTTGGGATTATGTAGGTGTAGATATCACTATGTTACCCTTTCTGTCATGCTTCCTTTGAACCATTTCTTTTATAATGTAACTAGTTTTTAGTATCATTTTCTGTCATTTCTTTTATAATCTAACTGGTTTTTAATATTATGATAGTTGGATTCATTACATTCACTTTCATAATCTAGTTAAGATTCTAATTTCATATTATTTAGAGCTAATCATATCTTATTTTGAAATATAGTCTAGCTGATATTTCACTAACATGGTAGCTATATTTACTCATCTCATTTCATATTTTAGTTGCTTTTTTTCAGTAGTTGGGAAATCTCTACTTTGAAGGGCCTCTTTTTTCTATGTTTAAGGGCAGGACATGGGTCAAAATAACTTCTTTACTGTTTTTGTAAACCTTTTAACATTGTCCAAGATGTTAAGTGTTTTAAGTACTGAAACAAGGACTAGCTTCCATCATGATCAGTAGCTGTGATTAGGTTTAGTAGTTGTGATTAGGTAGGTGCAAATATCGCTATGTTACCCTTTCTGTCATGTTTCCTTTTAACCATTTCTTTTATAATGTAACTAGTTTTTAGTAGATCATTTTCTGTCATTTCTTTTATAATCTAATTAGTTTTTAATATTATGATAGTTGGATTCATTACATTCACTTTCATAATCTAGTTAAGATTCTAATTTCATATTATTTAGAGCTAATCATATCTTATTTTGAAATATAGTCTAGCTGTTATCTCACTAACATTAGCTATATTTACTCATCTCATTTCATGTTTTAGTTGCTTTGTTTTCAGTAGTTGGGCATGCTTACTCCATGTCTTAAAATTATTCTCTTATAGGCATTGATTTAAAAAAATTCTCGACACATAATGGCGTAATATTTGTAAAATATATAATCATGCAGTACCTATTTTTAACTTTACAAAAATAACTCAATGGAGTTACCTCAATTTCACACCAATGTAACATGACCCACACAAGAAGCTGATATAAAATAATTTACAAACTATTCAATCTAGTCATACACAATAAAAGTAACTAGAATTATCACAAGCCTTTAATATCTTGTCACAACAATTGAATGGCTTATGTTTAGTATTTTTCCACTCTTCATAGATTTAGAAGAATTACAATCTAGGAAGACTAGAAAAAAATTGCAAATTTTTAACCAAAATTCTAAGCAAAAAAACATAAAAGTAGTTAGATTAGCAAGTACACATACAAAAAAGAAATCCTAAATACTACATCCAAAAATTTTGTTGAACAAAAAAGAAATAAATAATAACATAAATACTCTGCCAAATCAGAAGGCATTGCAGACAGAACAAAGTATCAACAACGTGCACATGGAATAAATTTATCAAGAGGTTCCATACATATAAATTCAATGGAAACACACTCACCTGAAATATTCCCTTTATTAGTCTCAATAGTTGGACCATCATTGCTGGAATTTCAAAAATCTACCCCAATTAGTGTAGATCCATGCAAGACCATGGAATTTTTGGAAATCTCCTTGATATTACTAGATTTAACTGAGTCCAATGTTGATTCATCAGGTGGTTTAGATTTATAAGATACAAAACCATGCTCTAAATAATCCTTTTTATCTTTAGTGATTTCAAAATCACTTCTAGTTCCTTCATCTTCATGTCCTTCTTCAAGCAAACTTTCTTGTGGCAATAACAAAGAAGGATTTGCAGGAAGAGAATTTCCCATTGAACTTTCATCCTCATTGTTGGAATTCCTCCTCCCTTCGATGTTATGTTTACCCATAGGTTTAAAATAATCATAATTTGTAGTTTCTCCTTTATGTGATGTTTCACTGTAGTTCCTCTTGACATGATGCCATGGACACTCGAAATATATGATCTAGTTAGATTTCTCTCTCCCATCTGTCATTTCTTCTTGAAGGAAGGTGGTCATTGACTAGGAGGGACTTTTACCATTTTGTAGTTATGATTTTTCTTATTAATTTGTGGGATACTAATATGAATCAAAGGGAAATCTAAATGATTAACTGATCTTAATTGTATTCTTGTTCGCTCACTTTACTTGGGAGGTTAGTCTTTGATCCTAGTCCAATGGGACCTCCTCTAAGGCCTTAGTATTATAATAAGGATAATACTATTGAGGCTCTAATTGAAGTAGGATGGCCATGATATTCCATACTTGCCACTTTCCATCATTACCTATATTCCATATCCATTCTTCGGGAAATTAATGTTTGATCATGGAGATTGACACACTCATCCCCATGTGTTTGGGCCAAAGAAAATTGCACTAGAGTTTCATGAATCTAAATGAATGATAAAATAAAAGAAAGCCACAATAAAGGAAAAATGAAAAATGAAAAAATGGGTGGGACAAAACTTAGTGTGTGGGAAAAATCCTAGTATGAGCTTTACCCCATAGTCATCACCTAATTCCTAGAGCACTTGATGCTCCACACATAAAAGGAGCCCTGTATTGTTCCAACCTTAACAAGCAATAAACTGCCTCATCCTAAGGAATTATAAATGCTCAATCTCTCAAATGCAAGATTGGGATCCTTATACCTTTATCCCTCTATTATAAGCGGGTTATGGTTTGCTTGACAATTATGACAAGTGTATTGTTTTTTCATCCTTATGTTCTTTTTCATTATTATGTCTTTAGGTTTGGAGTAGGTGACATGAGTCCCTTTATCCCTGTATTAAAAGTGGGTTATGGTTTGCTTTGTCTCATTGTTATGGTATAGTGATTTGTGATCCAAAGCAAACTTTTTAGTAATTTTTCAACATTAAAATTTTGATTTTTAACTAAGAAGTTAGTTCATCTTTATGCTCACACATATTACCTTTTCTTTTTATTATCTCTTACACACACACACACACACACACACACACACACACACACACATATATATATATGAAGAGATGATCCCATTTTCTTAAATTTTATTCATATATAAAATTTATTTAAATAAAAGATTTATCATAATGTACAATGATTCATTCCATATTATTTATAAAAAAATTTCATTAA
Organism: Pinus albicaulis; assembly: GCA_034641835.2. Classification (NCBI taxonomy): domain Eukaryota; kingdom Viridiplantae; phylum Streptophyta; class Pinopsida; order Pinales; family Pinaceae; genus Pinus; species Pinus albicaulis. Next base: position 1,270,107,489 of record CM076582.1, read on the forward strand.
AAAATGAACCCTTTAAATGATGAACCTAGTTAATACTTCTTCTTCATGAAGAAGACTACTTGATCTTTCAATTTGAATTTGATGATGATACTTTGTTATATTTCTTGACTACAAATTATTTACACAATCATATGCATTTACCTTAACATTTTGTAGAGCCCATTTCATCCAAAACACTCAAAAAGAAGTAACTACTATGTATTCCGCTTATACTCTAGATAGAGAAAGTAACGACTCTTTCTTGCTTAACCATTAAACCAAAGACTCTTCTAAGTAGAATTATACATCGTCCACTTGTACTAAATTCACAAGCCTAGTTGAATCTCTATATGTTGTCCATGTAAATTTCTCACAAGTAAATTTGTCAATGTAAATTTCTCAACTTCTACAAGTTTTATAGGCAGAGTCTGTAAAGGGCCAGGTAGCCTCTGGATCTCATCTTTTATGGAGGGTGACATATCTAGTAAATGCCCCTACAGTCAATATCTGTAATAGATCTAAATAGAAGTTCTTCATTTTAATATCCATAAAACACAACCACTTTAAGGTAAATAGTTTACATGCACATCATTTCTCCCACAAACTAAAGGCTTCCTCCCATTAATTTTAGATGTGAATTATACCATAAACTTTTTAAGTCAAAGTTTAAGATGAACCATGCACATGTAATTTGCAATAAATGTCAATTTCATATCTAAATTCACATATGTTTAGTGGTGTCATTGTTTCACTTCCGATATTATGTTGCTTACCTTGATGAACAGGTGGAACTCTATTGGGAGGACTCTCTGTTTTTTGACTCTTTTCTCATACTGTCAAAGGTCGGTATATGCTATATGGGCTATACTGTATAGTTATTAGACTACATCTCTTCATATAGAGCTTGCAAATTTAGCATGATGGAAATTTGAACTAATTAGTTATCAGACTACATATCTTCATATAGAACTTGCAAATAACATGATGGAAATGTGAACTTGCAAATAGTATGATGGAAATGTGGATCTCAAATAAAAGTCATGATTAATGCTCTAGAAACCAAACATAATAATGTACTAGGACATGCTCCTTTAACTTGAAAATAGTACATGGTCAAAATGTGGATCTCATGACTCTTCATGATTAATGCTTCTAGAAAACAAACATAATTTAATGTATTAGGACATGCTCCTTTAGGCTTGGTGGAATTACCTTTGCTTTTGTGATTAATACTTCTATAAACCAAACATAATTTAATCTATTAGGACATAATTTAATGTATTAGGACATGTTCCTTTAGGCTTGGTGGAATTACCTTTGCTTTTTATTTCTCTCTTACACACACACACATATATATAAAGAGATGATCCCATTTTCTTTTTTATTGATAGATCAAAGGTCATTTAAATACAAGATTTATCATAATGTACAATGATTCATTCCATATTATTCATAAATTTTTTCATTAAAAAATGAACCCTTTAAATGATGAACCTAGTTAATGCTTATTCTTCATGAAGAAGCCTAGATCTTTCAATTTGAATTTGATGATGGTCAAGTTTGTTATCTTTATTGACTACTTCAAATTATTGACGCAATCATATGCTTCTTGTTACTATTTTTATTGGACTTCCTTGTATTGTATTGTCCCCCTTAGTTATTGTGTACTCTCCCACATAGATATTGCACTCAATTTTGATGGTCCTTTGTTATCTTTCTTGAATACTTCAAATTATCAAATTATTGACACAATCATATAGATATTGCACACAATTTTTATGGTCCTTTTTTATCTTTATTTACTTCAAATTATTGACACATGATCATATAGATATCATATCTAGATATTGCACTCAATTTTGATGGTCCTTTGTTATCTTTCTTGACTACTTCAAATTATTGACAGTTGATCATATAGGTATTGCACTCAATTTTGATGGTCCTTTGTTATCTTTGTTGACTACTTCAAATTATTGACACAATCATATGCTTTTTGTTACTCTTTCTATTCCTTCCCACATAGATATTGCACTCAATTTCATAAGCCCTTCTTTTGAAGTCTAATATATTGTATTCTCCCCCTTAGATATTGTGTACTCTACCACATAGATATTGCGCTCAATTTAATAGGCTCTTTTTTTGAAGTCAAATAAGTGGCAATAATTTACAAGAACTGTCCCTAATTTGTTTCTCACATGTTCAAATGGTTCTCTGAAAAGATAATTAACAAGAACTATTCCTAATTTGTTTCTCACATATTCAAATGCTTCTCTAACAAGAGGCTTTGAAGGATCTACAACCTCTGGTTGCAGGATGAAGGGCAAGGACCTTCAAAGTCAACCAAAGGCTGAAGATAATTAAACCAAATATTTAATAATACAACCTTGAGTGATTCCACGGGTCCTCTACACCCTTCACATGGTGAAATTGGGATAGGTCTAGTGTTTAATTCTACAAGTTCTATACGCAGAGTCTGTAAAGGGCCAGGTAGCATTTGGATCTCATCTTTTATGAAAGGTGACATATCTAGTAAATGCCCCTATAGTCAATGTCTGGGATGGATAGAAATAGAAGTTTTTCATTTTAATATGCATAAAACACAACCACTTTAAGGTAAACTATGTACATGTGTCATTTATCCAATGAACTAAAGGCTTCCTCTAATATCCATAAAACACAACCACTTTAAGGTAAACAATGTACATGTGTCATTTTTCCCACAAACTAAAGGCTTTCTCCCATTAATTTTAGATGTGAGCTCTACCATAAAATTTTTAAGTCAAACTTTAAGATAAACAATGCATGCGTCATCTACCTCATGATATTGTGTCATTTTTCTCATGCATTTGCAATAAATGTTGATTTAATATACATATTTTTATTGAATTTGTTTTTTTCAGGGATAAGAAAACCATTAAATATGGTTGAAAAATGGAAATTATGCATAGAAGTTTCTTTCTATCCCAATCCAAGGAAAATAATGATTACATATGTGCTTTCCAATATTGCAACTAGCAAAGTCGTCCAAAGGAAAATGAATATACCGGGAAGAACAACAAACAACGAGGCATATTATATTGGATTGATAGAAGGCTTGGGAACAACGATGAAGTATGGATCAAATGGAATTGTAGTTTTCACCAATTCTGAACTTGTGTGCAACCAGATGAATGGCATGTGCCAAGTTAAAAAGGAGAGGCTAAAAGAACTGCATGGAATAGCAAACAATATTGTTAGCCAATTTCAATTTTTTAGTATAAGGCATTGTACAAATGTGAATAAGATGTTTGTTGATCTATTGCGTGGGGCAATGCCAATTCATGATTAATATATCAATGATGAATTAGAATTATACAAAGCAATGCCAAAGATTCATCTTTCAAAGATGAATTGGTTTTGAGATGCTCTTCTTCAAAAATTCAAGATTCATCTCTCAAAGATGAATTAGTGTTGAGACGCTCCCCTTCAAAATTTATTGATGGACATTGTAACGTATCTTGGATATGTTTGTGTTTTGTACATAGAAATGCATCTTTTTTAATGACCATGTGTTTTTTTCAATTATATACCAAGTGTTCTCCCACCACACCATGTAAGCACAACATGGTGAACTTCACATTTGCAATAAGTGGTGAACTTCACGTTTTTGTAAAATTAAAATGCGGGGACTTCAAGAAATTTTTGTTTAAATGGAGTTTGTTTAAATGGATTTTCACGCTTCTTTTTTAATGACCATGTGTTTTTTTTAATTTTATACCAAGTGTGCTCCCACCATGTAAAGCTCAATTTGGTGAAATTATCATTTTTTCTTAAATTGAGTTTCACACATCAATTATTGCTTTGAAAGTTGTGTTCTACATAATCTGTATACACTAAATTACAAATTGATTTTCTGAAATCTATTTTTTGTAAATGTTCACCAATAGATATATATATCATGTAGGATGAATGACGAAGATCAACCGAATCCCATATGGGGGCTTAGGGATTGGGGGATGTTCACAGTATTTAAATATAATCTTGAATCTCCATATATGTGTGTACATATGGAATTGATTTTTTATTAGCTTTGTGAGTTAAATTAGTCGTTAATAAGTTTCATTTTTTAATTTTTAGGAGCTAAGAGGAGAAGGGTTTCTACTCCATCCATGGAGCATGCCCATGGTTCACCCAGTCGTGGCATGGTTCACGCAATTTAATCAATGAATATATATATGTATTTATATGTACACATGAATGTATTTTTCAATTGATTATAACTTCATATTTGTTTATGAAGCTTTTCTCTTATCTCGAGAGGTTGGTGGTGGTTCAAATCCACTTAGAGGGCCATCAATGAGTGGTAGTAGGTTCCGTGAAGGGGGTGATATTTATTCCCCCAAAGGCTAATCAATGGCTGCTGGTTCTCAGCAGGGTCGTTCTGGGTCTGGTTCTCAGTGGGGTCATGTTGGAGAAGATGCTAACCAACCACGTCAAGGTTGCCATCAATTTCAATATTTTTTTCATTAAATTTGTACAAATTTTTTTACTTGTGTTTTTTCTTACGAAATTTTATATATATTGATGCAGAGGTTGAAAATGTTCCAACTAGTGGTCAAAATAGACGCAGGACAGACCGCTACATTCAAGAAGAAGGTTGTCTACCCATCACAACTTATCCAGCCGACATTTTTCATATACCATGGGAAACAAACATGGCGTAATGCTTCTTAAAAAGGTGTGAAAAACTTCATACAAAATTTCTGAGAGATCTCGTGACTTTGATTGTACCTGTTGAGAGTCGACAAAGCCTTGAAATAGTAACACATTCATTGGGTGAAATTGTAAATGTTTACAAAACTCTTGGGCCAACGACTGATACATTTGTAGAGGTGATGAGAAACAGAAAGGAAACAGTAATGGGTCCAGATAAATGGGAGGATATAAAACAAAAAGTTACAAAAGATGTGCCCAGGTCAATGTTTAATTTCAAGGAAGGGCCAAAAAGAAAAATGTTGAAGGTGCAATATTTCAAGCACCCAAATATAGCTTGCTATTTGTATGATAGGCACCTTGTGGCCTATGGAAGGCTCCCATGGAACGAAAAGGTTCATGTTTATTTTTCACAAATGTTTTAAGCAGAATTTTTTTGGGTAAACAATGACCTTCCATCAGAATTGTTTGGTCTGGGAAAATGTCGATTATATGACCATAAGGGCGCTAAGCGAGATTTGGAGTTGCCTCGACCTGAGCCACCATTGGTGAGTCGACCATTTTGGTTTTAAACTCTGTGGTCAGAGATGGATGCGACTTCTCAAATAAGTCGAGAAGAAAGGGATGTCATGATCGACAATGTTTACAATGGGTTGAGTGGAGTTGATGTTTAATCGACAAAGAGCACGTGAAAATGCACGTGACAATTTTGTGTATTATACAGATGAAGAGATTTACAACATGAATGTTGAAGATCTCCGAATATATGAAAAAAATTGTCGCAATGGTTTGCAAGACCTAATTCTTCATGAGGAAGAGGGAACTGGAATGGTATCTGTTAATGACCTTAGGGTTTGAAATTATTCTAACATACATATACATGTGTACAATTTGTAATAAATACATGTGTATGTACATGTATACATTTATTTGTATGTACATTAATCTAACAAAAATGTATGATTATATGTTAAAACACCATTTGTAGTTCTCACACATGATGCATGACGAAAATGTTAATATCACGTTCGGGACCTCTGGTTCAAACAATGCAGATGGGTCTGACCATCAAGATATGTTGGAAAATGTTAGTGTTTTTTAAGTGATTTTAAAATAAATAATTGTGCACACATGTACATGTATATATATATAATTTGATAAAATGTTTTAACAGATACCGATTCCGTCCGATGTTTTTGGGATGGCGGTACCTTCTTCTTCCTTAGGAGATGTACCTTCTACTTCCTTGGGAGATGAGCCACAAGTATGGACAATTTTTCACAAGTTTAAAATTTATGTTTAAAAGTTATATATATATATTCTACCTCAAAAAGTTCCATTAAAAATTGAGATATATATATATATATAGAGAGAGGGATCTATATTTTGAGTTATTTAAAAAATTTTGAATTTAGGTTCCTATAGAAGATTTCTTTAATCTGCGGACTCTAGCGACGGAGATAGGAACATCCACAACATTTGAACAAGTTGTCTTTAGTTCCTTTTTTTAATATTATTGAAAATAAGTTTATATATGTACACGTGCATTTTCATTTGAAAGTTTTTAATATATATATATATATATATTGTACAGTTTACCGCTGCAGATGTTCCTATGGGGGAAGAACTTGTTCATCAAATGGAGAGGGAACCTCATGAGGTATTGCATGATTTTTTGTTATATTTTTTTTTTTACATGAAGTTATAGATATATATATTCTCACTCATTTTTAAAACATCAAATTTTAATGTTCAATTACATGTGCATTGTGTATGTAGGTTTCCCATGATGCTTTACATGATAGTGCGCGGATTGAGAACCTGATAGGAAAGACGCTAGATCCGTCTCTATTTGATGTACACGATTTGTAGATATTATTTAAATATTTAGATGGTCTTAAAATTTCTTTTTTTATATATGATCTAGATGCACTGTCATATATATATATATATATATATATATATATATATATAACTTGATACAGTTTGATACTTGTGAGATCTACAATTTTTGGACATATTTTATTACATTGTTAATATAATTTGTTTTGTTTCAAAAAGTTAATTTTTGGATGGTTTTAGTACTTTTGGCATGTGAATGTGAAGTAATGTTGTCATCTGAACTACATTTGGCATGTTATGTAATGACATGTGTTATAATTTGTTTTGTTTTTAAAAATTAAGTTTTGGATGCTTGGAGTACATTTGGCATGTGAAGTAATGTTGTGATCTATAATTTTTTGTTAAATTAAAAGTTAAAAGTTTTGGATGGTTTCAATCTACATTTGGCATGTGATATAATGTTAAATGTTTTTATTGGATAGTTGAACTATAATTGGCATGGCATGTGAAGTAATGTTATGTATGATATAATCAAAATGTTTTTAAAACTCAAGTTTTGGATGGTTTCAATCTACATTTCGCATGTGATATTTAATGTTTTAAATGTTTAATGCTTTAATGTTGCACGATATACAATCAATTTTTTTTTAAAACTTAAGTTTTATATGGTTTCAATCTACATTTGCCACATGTGTTATATAATGTTAAATGTTTCTATTGGATCTAGTTGAACTATAATTGGCATGACATGTGAAGTAACGTTGCACGATATATATAATAAAAAAGTTTTTAAAATTTTTGTTTTGAATGGCTTCAATCTACATTTCGCATGTGATATTTAATGTTTTAAATTTTTTAAAATGTTTTAATGTTGCATGATATATAATAAAAAAGTTTTTAAAACTTAAGAGTTTTGGATGGTTTCAATCTACATTTGGCACATGTGATATATAATGTTAAATGTTTCTATTGGATAGTTTTTCACTATAATTGGCATGGCATGTGAAGTAATGTTGCACAAATACCTTTAATTTTTATTTAATGTTAAATGTTTTTTAAATGTAAATCCATTTAATTTTGATTTGATGTTAAATGTTTTAAATGTTTTAATATAATGTTAAATGTTTTGATCTAGGTTTTTGATGGTTTCAATCTACATTTGGCCTATGGAAGACCCCATGCGTAGACAACGGATGCGTTGCGGAAGGGGAGGTTGGGGTAGGGATGGATAGGGAGGGAGTGATGGCTCTTTCCCTCCTCTTTCCATCCATGACACAGGTAGCCACCCTCCTCCAGCAACCAATGAAGCACAATTTCAGTTCACCAGTGCTATGGTCAGACCGCGAATTACTATGACCATTTCCATCTATTTTAAGGAGAAGCTACAATATCAAGGTGCTTATAACTCTAGGAGGCTGTGGAGAAAGTCCACCATCCCAGCCCATCAACTCCAGGACACCAGAAAGTTGGGAGTTGTTCCAATCAAATCCACCTTGACGAGCTCCAACAGCGATGGTGCGAGTAGCGACAATTCCTCCCAGCACTCCAAGGGAGTAGATGATGATCCGAAGGACTACGGTTGTCCAATTGTGGAGGAGTATCCTCCTAAACACATCGATATCTAGCCTGATGTCAGGTCCTCTTTAGCTTTTTATCGGTTATGGGCAGTCCCTTTTCTATTTTTTTGATTCATACTCCCTCTGGTGTTGGCTAGTTAGGAAACCCAGGAGACGGGTCTCACTATGTATATTATGTTCATTACAGTTATATATGTGGAAATCCTTTAATTTTTATTTAATGTTAAATTTTTTGATATAATATTTAATGTTTTGAACTAAGTTTTGGATGGTTTCAATCTACATTTGACCTAGATGGAAGACTCTCATGTGAAGTATTGTTTTGATTGAATCAAAAAGAGTAAATAAATAGTTGTGTATATGTAAATCCCTTTAATTTTGATTTAATGTTATTTAAGTGTTAAATTTTTTGATCTAAGTTTTGGATGGTTTCAATCTACATTTGGCCTAGATGGAAGATACTCCTATTTGAAGTATTGTTTTGATATATTCAAAAAGATTAAAGTAGTTATATGTAAGTCCCTTTAATTTTGATTTAATGTTAAATGTTTCAAGATATAACATGTTAAATGTTTTGATTTAAGTTTTGGATGGTTTCAATCCACATTTGGCCTAGATGGAAGACTCCCATGTGAAGTATTGTTTTGATTTAATCAAAAAGAGTAAAGAAGTAGTTATATGTAAATCCCTTCAATTTTGATTTAATGTTAAATGTTAAATGTTTTCATATAATGTTAAATGTTTTGATCTAAGTTTTGGATGGTTTTAATCTACATTTGGCTTAGATAGAAGATTCCTATGTGACTTGTAATTTTTTTTTATTTAATCAGAAAGTTTTTAAAACTCAAGTTTTGGATGGTTGAAGTACATTTGGAATCTTAAGATTGCTTTTGATTTCTACATGTAGTCTTGTTTGAATGAAAAAATTTCCAATAGGAAGAACATAGCTTTTCAATGCAACTAACCATGTATCAATTGAGCTCTAATTGAAAAAAGAGTTTAAAGAAGTAGATATATGTACAAATTATCTCTTTAATTTTGATTGGAAATATAAGTCTAGTACATATATGTTTGTTGAATTTGGGTCAATGTCATTAATGCACTCAAATAGGCAGCCTTGTTGATTTATAATTTGGTAAATTGATGACATTCATTTAATTGCATTTTAGAACATAGAACATATATCTCACCATTGGACAGACAAATTTTGTACTAGATTTTCAATCAAGAATAGAGATGTGGGTCAAATCCCACCAAAAGTTGGAGAAGTGCTCTGAGTCTCTTGTATGAAAGGAATCTTCGTGCAAAACTATACTGTGGATGATTTATTTACATTGCACGGATTCTTTTTACCAGAAAAGCTCACAAGAAAAATTGGGCACATTAAGTTCGTGTATATATCTAATACGATTTTTCATCAATGCACATAGAAAAACTACTTTTAGTTAAAATTGCATTCTAGAACATATATATTGAGTACATTTAAATCATTTTTCATCAATGCACATAGTAAAACTACTTGAACAATTAATTTCATTCTAGAATGTGTATATATCCAATATGTAAGTAACATTTTTCATCAATGCGCATTGAACATATCCGACCATTGGACAAACAAGTTTTGTACTAGATTTTCAATTAGGAATAGAGATGTGGGTCAAATCCCACCAAAAGTCGGAGAAGTGCTCCGATTATCTTGTTTGAAATGAATCTTCGTACAAAACTATACTGTGGATGATTTATTTACATTGTGGATACTTTTTACCAAGAAATACAACTAGTTTTTTATCAATGCACATAAGAAAAACTAGTTCCAGTTAATTGCATTCTAGAACACACACACACACACACACACACACACACACACACATAGCCTTGATACATGTAACATTTTTCATCAATGCACATGTATATATCCTTGATACTTTTAGTCGATACTAGAGCACGTGCACAGGTACCAAAACAATTTTTACATGTGCAAACACTTGCACAAATAACACAAGTAGCTCAATTTTTAGTTTCAAGTGTACTGGAAGTCATAAAACATATTTTTAATCCAAAGAGAATAAATTTTTGGGTAATTCAATCAAAAAAATTCCAATGGAATGCCATCTTCAATAATCCGTTCATGATCGGATTTTGACATTTTCCATTTCTTAACTTTCGTTTTTCTCTTTGATTGAACCTCTATGAAATTTATGCATGCCGCACACACCAAGTGACTATATTGACAACTTATGGAATCAGGTTCATAGTCTTCAAAGTAAACAAAGTCCTCACTTTGACTAGTTTTTTTGAAAAAATAACCTTTCAGTATAATAGATCCTCTGTCATATTGAAATCCGTGATCATTATAGTTTTCTAATAATCTCATTTTTCATTCAGTGCAATGCATCAAATAATACTTAACATTTTCATCATTTTCAATAGGTGCAATTATAACAAAAACATCTCCTGCACAATAAAACAAACTTTTAAACAAAATTATACATATTTAAATTTATTTCTAGATCTTTAAATCATTAGAAAGCAATTCAAATGTTACCTTCTCTAACAAGATCAGAAACTCAATCACCATCAGATGATATTGTAGTTTCCTCTGATTGCATTTCTTCAAACATTGCAATAGACATTTTTCCCTTTGTATTTAGCTCTGTATGTTTCCAATCTTTTACATACATGTTGTTTTCACAAACGTCATTGGATTTTGTGTTGTCTATGCAAACATAACAAAAACAAGAATATTTTCTTTTATCCAATGCAAACACATTTCTGGACTACTTTGTTTTAATTGAATGCAATTTTCGAGTCCCTTTTATTGTTTCAACGTCATTTCCAATTGATCTATCTACGTCTTCGATCCTAATATGCCAGAAAAACCTTTATATGGAAAATTAAAAGAAGAATTTGTAAATATGATCTATTAAAATACAATCAAAGATGATCATTACACGATAAATGTACACAATGTTTAAAATTAGATTTCTAATAAAAATTAAATTTAATGTACCTTTACACTTCCCTTGATGGGTTAGTCTCATGACTTAGAGCAGCGATGCACCATTGAACAACTTCTTTAGCATTCACAATTTGGCTTGTAGAGGGGTTCATTTGATATCTTCGAAGTGCTCATTTTATGCATGATCTTGCACCGTCATGTTCTCCTTTTCCATGGCCAGTCTTAAAGAAATTCCAACAATGTTTAATGCAGGTTTTCTTATGAAGACAACACAACCAAAAAAATGATCGTGTAGATTTGAATTGATCTGTGCGTCCGTTTGACCATATCCAATGTTCATTGAATGTTATTCCATGATTTTTCAAGGAATCATAATTTTTTCCAAAACAATGTTGTACAAAATATGTTTCATGTGTACGATCGTCACTAATATAAAAGTGATATTCTTTAATGATATGTCGATTTTAACTCGTGCTTTCTATATGATCAATGTTTTGTTCAGCATGTCTATATAGAATATGGATGAGCATGGAGACTTGGTCAGAATGATAGTATTCACTCTGAATTTCTTTTTGTGGAACAAATATGTAGTTTTCTACAAAATCAATCACTGACAAAATGGTCCTTGGTGGAAAAAATTCACAAGATTTTTTGAATTGCAAGTCTTGCCATCGAGATGTATGGGAATGCTTGGTGTGTTTGTAAATTTCTGCCTCAAACTTTCTCAAAAAGTCTATCACCAAAATTTCGTCTTCTAGTAATTCAATTCTTTTAACACTATTTGCACTTTGAATCGATGTGCTGATATATTCATATCTCTTCCATTTCACTTTCACGTTGGAAAATGATTGATCATTTATATCAGTACGATATTTTTTTTGAAATTTTGTCAAATTTCCACAATCATCGCATTTTTTACCATCAACACATTTCTTTTTGTAAAATAGTTCATCGCTTTCTCTTTCACATAAAATTTGAGATATGAAATCACGGATAGTGGAAGGAGGAGGTGAAACCTTCCATAATGTTCTACCAAAATCAACGAATGTGTCATAATATAACTCAAATTCCACATGATAACGACAATAACAAGTGTCGCGTACGGTGATAGGTTTTACATATCATGGTTTTTTTTGAACAAAAGCACTGATTGAAACATGAATTTGATGATTCTCTTCCTTGAAGTTGTTGAATAACTCTATCTGAGTGGTTTCCAAGAAATATTTTCATGTTCTTCGTACTAATTTCGTGCTATTCTTCTTCGCATCACATGCCTTGCAGTTGGAAAAGCACGCGAATTGTTCTTCCAATATTCATATATTATTTTTTTAACATTTTCTCCAAGTCTATCTTTGTATGGTTGCCTACATATAGCTCTCCAAAAAGCGAGTTCATCATTTACATCTACTTGCAGTCGAAATTTCTGATGTTTGCGCAAAGTTTTTCGCGAGGTTCCTAATGCTCATGCCATAGATGTTACCAAACAATTCTCTTTAGTACTTGATGAAACGATTGCCATATGTATTCCTCTACATAAAATTGAAACATTTTTATCTCTAGATCTCTTAATTGAATCTATAGTACTACTTATATTTTGTATCACATTTTCCTTCATTTTTATATCTTTGGTTGATTTTCGAATACCCAGTAGTGTCGTAGCTTTTTTTATTTTCCTTAATGATAGGAGACCTTTCAACATTGTCACCCACTCATTTAAGAAATACTTTTCAAAAATGCAGTTAACACGATATTTTATGACATGGTCATGTTTTTTTATCTCCATATGTGTGAGTGTCAACTTTTTCTAACATCTCATCATCGACACTGATTTCATCTGTACATACTCGAAAAAATTGTACATAATAAGCTTACATATGAACAATAAATAACTAAATTAATAAATATATGTATAATTTAAATAATACGTGCATGTGTTCAATATCTATATATATATATATATATATATATATATATATATATATATATATATATATATATATATATATATACGTATGTGTGTGTGTGTGTGTACACATACCTTATGATTCCAATTTCTTCATTTTGAATTTCTTTCAAAATTGTGTATCTCATCATTAATTTTTTGAGGAATATCTCTGTATGTTTACATTAAACAAAATATTTAAATTCAAATTAGTTCATCAAATAAAAATTAAGCTTCACATTTTACACTACGAAAATTTTAAATATATCAATAGATCATAATATTTACATTTACATACCTGCTTCAATTTCTGCTTCAAGTTGATTTTCCCCTTCAATATTTGAGAGGGCTTCTATCTTTCTTTTGTGAGATTGTCTCGTCTCTTCTCTACGTTCCTCGGGGTCTCTTTTTCGATCATATTTTCTCACACAAGTCCTTCGATTTCCCATGATATAGCGTATGAAGTTCAAAAAATTAGACAATAAATCAATTATAAAAAGCATCACAAAAGATTTAATTTTTAAAAAAAAATCATTTTAAATTTTTTGCAAAAAATACATACTCCAGTCCAAAACACTTACTTTAAAAAATTGGTGAAAAAAATGTCTTATAAAAATGAAACAAAGTTCAAAATATTTACTTCAACTCAAAACACGTACTCTAAAAAAATGTCAGTTCAAAAAATGCCTCCAACTTAAAAAAAAGTCACTTTAAAAAATACTTTCAGAAAATGTCTTTTCGAAATTAAACCCAACTCCATACTTTCAAAAAAAATGAAGCACAAAAAACATCCAAAAAAATGTATTACATACCTCCAAGAAATGTCGTTTCAATGTACGTCCAAGAAAATTCCTTAAACCCAAAACAATTATTTGCAAAATCAGACCGTCTCCAAGAGTTTGAAATTAAGCACAAATCCATACTTTCAAAAAAAATGAAAAAAAAAACATCCAAAAAAATGTATCACATACCTCCAAGAAATGTCCTTTGAATGTACGTCCAAGAAATTTCTTTAAACCCAAAACAATTTTTTCAAAAATCAAACCGTCTCAAAGAAATGTCCTTAAACCCAAAACAATTCTTTACAAAATTGTTTCTCCTCCAAGAAATTCCCTTAAACTAAAACCTCCAAGAAATGTCTTTAAACCCAAACCAAGACCTTTATAAAATCAGATCAAATGTGCAAAATGTGCAAAAATTATGAATGATTTCGTGGCAATTTATATTGCCGCGAAATGTGTTTTAGGAGGGGCGTCGTGAAATTTTATGGCCGACGGAAAATTAGATTACAGTTCGGCCGAACTATTAAGTCATTATATTTAACGGGTCGTCTGCGCAAAAAATAGTTCGGTTGAACTAGCGCGTCACCAGTCACGCAGCTTGACGTTTCTGCGACTTTGGACTGATTAAAATCCATGAAACATTTTGAATTAACTTTCAGAACCAAGACAAGCATTTTCAGAATTGAATCTACTTTCAGGAAATATGAATTTTATGGAATTTCATAAACATTTACTAATTTTAATTAATTTTCTAAAAAAATGGGTGCAAACAATTTCTTAGGGTCATTGTGATTCAGTGAAATCAAAATTCTTTATCTCCCAAAATACATTGTAAAAAAAATTGAAAAAATTATGGAGCATTACATTGGTCCATCATCTCTAATGGGTAGCTTTCATATTTTTAGTTTATAACTTATATGTTAAGAAATTTGTTGCGTTGCGAAACATATCCAAAATATGCAGTTTTTTCATATTGGACTAGTTCAAAAAATTCTAGTAATTATGATATGCATCTGTTGGCTTTGTAAATATGACGAAACCAAAGTAGACTCTGTCTAGAATGTTGTAACCCATTTTGTTTTCTCAAAAACATAAATTTTCAATAAATACAACATTGTGTATTGACATGACTTCTTATGAATCCTTTGATTGTTAAGAAACACACACTAATGAAACGCTAAGTTATACATAGTAAACTGCATAAAATTTAAAAATAAGCAATAGAAAGCTAGTGATTTTTGCCGATAACTTTTATTTTTATCGCAAAATGAAATTCTAAACAGAAAAATTGTTACAGTTTGCAGAAAGTTGAAGAACAAAAAAAAATGAAAGTTCTCTCTAAAAAGGGCAAAAAGTGTAACCCAACTTCACATTTTCATCCTGATAGTTACCTAAAACCAAAAACACAAAATTCTGTTTTCAAACAAATTCTTGACTTTATATATATATATATATATATATATATATATCATTTCACATTCATTTCAATGATATTCAAAATCATGTAGAGGAATCACTGGTAGTTGTTACACATGTTTTCTGAATCCATGACAGGCCACATGTATAGAATCTTCATTATGTTAAAAAAATGCATCAAAGTCCCTAAAACTAGACTCAATAATATATCATTGTAGTAGTTTCTAACACACTCACATAAATGCTTATTCATTTAATCATGAATGCACATTAGCTACAATAGTGTGATCATGACAAGTTTCTCTGTCTAATGTGTGACAACTCAGAATATCAGATGTTTCATAGGAAAATTTTTAAGAGATTCAACGCTACAATTAAGCCACTAGTCAAGAATAGTGAAGCTACTAGAATTCAATAGAACTTCCAACTTCGATTTTTGCTCAGTCTAGTTTGCATGGAGCCTTGAGAACTACTTCAGGACTTCAATTAGAATTCATATCGTGCATGCTAACCAAACTATATATTGTTTAGCTACTTGAATATTATATCTATGGAAAAGATCTTCCCAAAACCTCATAGATCACCTATTTACTCATTCTCTTTCTCACACAGACAAACCTCAGAATCAAATTTAGTGGAATAGGATTTATGTTTCCTATACAATGCAACTTCTGAACCTTGATGCTAGGTTAGATGGTTGTTTGGTTGGTAGAGTAGAATCAGTTCAAGTAGGTAGGTTGGTTTTATTTCTTTCTTATTCCTGAACTAAAGTTTCCTAATCTAGCTAGCTTTCTAATGCCTCAAAGAGTAGAGGTTTTTTTGTTTTCCTGATGGCTGATAGCTTTGTTCTTTCCTTCAACCTATGTAGATCAAATATCTATGTGTTCTTCTTATGAGCACCAAATCACAACTCTGTTCTTTCTTAATCTTGTAGGTTGTATTTGTGCTATTTTTCTTCCTCAAACCTTTGTTAGATTGTCTTTGTCTTTTAGAAGAGTGTTTGTTTGTGGTTATAGTGCCTATATTCTTGAATACTCCTTGCTATGATAAAACCTAAGCTTTTATTTCTTATTCATGAACTGAAGCTTCCTAATCTAGCTAACTTTCTAATGCCTCAAAGAGTAGAGTAGAGCTATATGTGTTTCTTTTCCTGACGGCTGATAGCTCTTTTCTTTCCTTCAACCTCTGCAGATCTAATATCTTTGTGTTCTTCTTATGAGCACCAGCTCACAACTCTGTTCTTTGTTAACCTTGTAGGTTGTATTTGTGTTCGGTTGCTTCCTCAAACCTTTGTTAGATTGTCTTTGTCTTTTAGCAGAGTGTTTGTTTTTTGTTATAGTGCCTATCTTCCTTAATACTCCTTGCTAAGCTAAAACCTAAGATTTTCTTTCTTATTCCTGAGCTGAAGCTTCCTAATATAACTAGATTTCTAATGCCTCAAAGAGTAGAGCTATATGTGTGACTTTTGACATAACTTCATCAACCACTACCACTAGTTGTTTAAGTAAGTGCATAAAATAATTTTGCACCCCTTTCCACTCATCACTTCAATAATAAGATTCTATGTGTAGATTTTAGGCCCACCTCACTAGATGATGTGGTGGTTTTATTGTAATTGAGATGATTAAATTACTAGGATTGAGGTAGGTTATTTTAAAAAAATTAACCAAACTTTAATTTAGTGATACTTTTCCACCGTATTCATATTTATGTTGATGCTAACTATTTTTTATTAATGTACCCAAATTTACACCTTCCATGATGCTTCTCTCCTAGTGTTGTCATTTACCTTTCTAATCTTGTAAAATGTTAAAAGTGGAGTGTTTTATGATGTAATGGATATTTCTAATCTAGATTATGTACATTTACTTTTATAATATTGTAAAATGTTAAAGTGGAGGGTTTTATGATGTAATGGATATTACTAATCTAGATTATGTACAGTGATATGATGATAGTGTGTAGGTTGATTTTCAAGTTGTAAAATTCTTGTACATATCAAGGATGAATGATATTACAAGCCAAAAAATGAAATTATTATATTATTATATTAATGATAGTACAAGACAAAAATGACATTATTATATCATTATACAATATATTAGGTTATTAAGGACACAACTAATGCAAGTTGAAAATTCTTTTTCAATGTTATTAACCTATTTATAGATGTCAAAGTAAAGGTTTCTAGATGTGATTTCTCCCATAAACTTTAAGGCAAACCATGTACATGTCATTTCTCCCACAAACTCATCAAGGTGTGACTTTTGACATAACTTAATCAACCACTATCACTGGTTGTTTTAGTAAGTGCATAAAATAATTTTGCAAACCATGTACATGTCATTTCTCCCACACACTCATCAAGGTGTGACTTTTGACATAACTTTATCAACCAATACCACTAGTTTTTTTAGTAAATGCATAAAATAATTTTGGAAAATTTAAGGCAAACTATGTAGATGCCATTTCTATGTCATTTCTCCCATAAAATTTAAGGAAAACGCTAAGGATAACCATGTACATACATGTCATTTCTCCCATTTCTCCCACAAACTCAAGGAAAAATTTAAGGATAACCATGTACATGTCATTTCTATGCCATTTATCCCATATATTTTAAGGCAAAATTTAAGGATAACCATGTACATAGATGTAATATATCCCATTTATCCCATAAATTCAAGGAAAAATTTAAGGATAACCATGTACATGTCATTTCTCCGATAAAATGTAAGGAAAAATTTAAGGAAAACCATGTACATACATGTCATTTCTCCCATAAAATTTAAAGAAAAATTTAAGGCATTTCATTTCTATGTCATTTCTCCCAAAAAAATATAAGGAAAACTTTAAGGAAAACCATGTACATGTCATTTCTCCCTTAAACTCTAGGCAAGGAAAACTTTAAGGTATGCCATTTCTAGATGTGATTTCTCCCATAAAATTTAAGGAAAACAATGCACATGTCATTTCTTCCACAAAATCAAGGTTCTCTCCCATAAACTCAAGGAAAACTTTAAGGCCTAAAAACCTTGGTGAGAACCTAAGGCCTAAAAACCTTGTGAGAACCTAAAGTGGCTGAACTTCCATAGTATTTGAGTCACTCTGTTGAGTGTTAACTTCTACAAGTTCTAAAGGCATAGTCTGTAAAGGGCTACGTAGCCTCTGGATCTCATCCTTTTTCAAAGGTGACATATCCAGTAAATGCCCCTACAATCAATCTCTAAAACATATCTAAACAGAAGTTCTTCATTGTAATATCCATTTCTATACATGCCATTTCCCTCATAAACTTTAAGGCAGCTGCTAGTGTTTTTGGAACCATGTACATGTCATTTCTATGTCATTTCTCCCATAAAATTTAAGTAAACCTTGAAGGAAAACCATGTACATACATGCCATTTCTCACATAAACTCAAGGAAAACTTTAATGATAACTTATGTACATACATGCCATTTCTCCTATTTCTCCCATAAAATCAAGGAAAAATTTAAGGATAACCATGTACATTTCATTTCTATGACATGTATCACATAATTTTTAAGGAAAAATTTAAGGATAACCATGTACATGTCATTTCTCTGATAAAATTTAAGGAAAATTTTAAGGAAAACCATGTACATACATGTCATTTCTCGCATAAAATTTAATGAAAACTTTAAGACATGTCATTTCTATGTCATTTCTCTCATAAAATATAAGGAAAACTCTAAGGCAAACCATGTACATGTCATTTCTTCCTTAAACTCTAGGTAAGGAAAAATTTAAGGCATGTCATTTCTATATGTGATTTCATCCATAAAATTTAAGGCACACTTTGAGGCAAACCATGCACATGTCATTTCTCCCACAAACTTAAGGCTTTCTCCCATAAACTCAAATCAAAATTTAAGGACTAAAAACATTGGTGAGAACCTAAGGCCTAAAAACCTTGGTGAGAACCTAAAGTGGTTGAACTTCAATAGGATTTGAGTCACTCTGTCAAGTGTTAACTTCAACAAGTTCTAAAGGTAGAGTTTGTAAAGATCTAGGTAGCCTATGGATCTCATCCTTTCGGAAAGGTGACATATCCAATAAATTCCCCTACAGTCAATCTCCGGAACAAATCTAAATAGAAGTTCTTCATTGTAATATCCATTTCTATACATGCCATTTCTCCCATAAAATTTAAGGAATTTTCTAGTGTTTTTTGAACCATGTACATGTCATTTCTCTCATAAACTTTAAGGAAAAATTTAAGGCAAACCATGTACATACATGTCATTTCTCCCATTTCTCCCAAGGCAAAATTTAAGGATAACTATGTACATGTCATTTATAACATTTTCTAGTGTTTTTGGAACCATGGACATGTCATTTATATGTCATTTCTCCGATAAAATTTAAGGAAAACCATGTACATATGTCATTTCTCCCATAAACTTTAGGCCAACCATGCAAATGTCATTTCTCCAACAATCTTAAGGATCTCTCCCATAAACTCAAGGCCAAATTTAAGCCCTAAAAACCTTGGTGAGAACCTATAATGGCTAAACTTCCATAGGATTTGACTCACTTTGTTGAGTGTTAACTTCTACAAGTTCTAAAGGCAAAGTCTGTAAAGGGTTAGCTAGCCTCTGGATCCCATCCTTTCTCAAAGGTGACATATCAAGTAAATTCCCCTACAGTCAATATCTGGAATATATATATATAGAATCTCTTCATTGTAATATCCATTTCTATACATGTCATTTCTCCGATAAACGATAACGTATTTGCTAGTGTTTTTGGAACCATGTACATGTCATTTCTATGTCATTTCTCCCATAAAGTTTAAGGAAAACTTTAAGGAAAACCATGTACATACATGTCATTTCTCCCATAAACTCAAGAGAAACTTTAAGGATAACCATGTACATGTCATTTCTAGCATTTTCTAGTGTTTTTGGAACCATGTACATGTCATTTCTATGTCATTTCTCCCATAAAATTTAAGGGAAACTTTAGGGAATGTTATTTCTATGTCATTTCTCTGTCATTTTTATGTCATTTATCCCATAAACTATAAGGAAAACTAGGTACATTTCATTTATACCTTAAACTCTAGGAAAGACAAAATTTAAGGAATGTCGTTTCTAGATGTGATTTCTCCCATAAACATTAAGGAAACCTTTAAGGAAAACCATGAACATGTCATTTCCCGCACAAACTCAAGCCTTTCTAACATAAACTAAAGGAAAAATTTAAGGCCTAAAAGCCTTGGTTAGAACCTAAAGTGGTTGAACTTCCATAAGATTTGAGTCACTCTATTGAGTGTTAACTTATACAAGTTCTAAAGGAAAAGTTTGTAAAGGGCTAGGTAGCCTCTCGATCTCATCCTTTCTCAAAGGTGACATATCAAGTAAATGCCCCTAGAGTCAATCTCTCGAACATATCTAAATATAAGTTCTTCATTTTAATATCAATTTATATACATGCCATTTCTCCCACAAACTTTAAGGTATTTATTATTGTTTTTGGAACCATGTACATGTAATTTCTATGTCATTTCTATAGAAGTTCTTAATTGTTTAATATCCATTTCTGTACATGCAATTTCTCCAAAAAAATTGAAGGCATTTTCTAGCGTTTTTGGAACCATGTACATGTCATTTCTCCCTTAAAATCTAGAGAAGGCAATCTTTAAGGCATGTCATTTCTAAATGTGATTTCTCCCAAAAAATTAAGGCAAACTTTAAGGAAAACCATTCACATGTCATTTCTCCCATGCATTGCAATAAATGTTAATTTAATATATTTTATTGAATTTGTTTTTTCAGGGATCAAAAACCGACTAAATATGGTTGAAAAATGGACATTATGCATAGATGTTTCTTGCTATCCCAATTCATGGAAAGAATTTATTACATATGTGATTTGTAATATTGCGACTAGCAAGGTTTTCCAAAGGAAAATGAATATACTGGGAAGAACAACAAACAAGGAGGCATATTATATTGCATTGATAGAAGGCTTGGGAACAACTAGAGAGTATGGATCAAATGGAATTGTAGTTTTCACCAATTCTAAACTTCTATGCAACTAGATGAAAGGTGTGTACCACGATAAGAAGGAGAGGCTAGAAAAATTGCATGGAAAAGAAAACAATATTTTTAGCCAATTTCAATTTTTTAGTATAAGACATTGTGTAAATGTTAACAAGATGTCTAGTGATCTATTATGTGGAGAAATGCTAATTAAAGATTCATCTATCGAAGATGAATTAATATATGAATTAGTATTATACGAGGCAATGAAAATTCAAGATTCATCTCTTAAAGATGAATTAGTGTTGAGATGCTCTCCTTCAAAAATTCAAGATTCATCTCACAAAGATGAATTAGATTTGAGACACTCTCCTTCAAAATTTATTGATGGAAATTGTAACATATATTTGATATGGGTGTGTTTTTTACTTATAAATGCGTCTTTTTTAATGACCATGTGTTTTTTTCAATTATATACCAAGTGTGCTCCCACCATGTAAAGCACAACTTGATAAACATCACATTTTGATAAAATTAAAATGTAAGGACTTCAACAACTTTTTAAAAAAAATTGAGTTTCACACATCAATTAGTGCTTTGAAAGTTGTGTTTTATGTAATATGTGTACACTAAATTACATTAATTTTTTTAAATCTTCTGAATTTATTTTAAATAGTAATTTAAAAATAACTGTAATTTTACACTGTAGATATATCCATATATATCATGGAGGATGAAATGCAAAGATCAATATAATCCCATGCCTCTAGAAGAGAGGGGGATCATGGATCAAGAGATGTTCATGGTATTTAAATATAATCTTATCTTCATACATACATGTTTGTACATATAGAATTGATTTTATATCAATTTTGTGAATTAAATTACTTGTTAATAAGTTTCATTTTTTATGTTTTAGGAGTTAGGAGGATAAGGGTGTCTACTCTATCAATGGAGCATGGCCATGGTTCACGCAATTTAATCAATGAATATGTATATGCATTTATATGTATGAATCTGTTTTTGAATTGATTATAAATTCATATTTTTTTATGAATCTTCCCTCTCGTCACATGAGGTTGGTGTGGTACACATTCCCTTGGAGGGCCATCAATAGGTGGTGGTGAAATACGTGAACGTGGTGATATGCATTCCCCCACAGGCCAATCAATGGATGTTCATTTTGGTTCTCAACCAATCGGTGGTCGTTTTGGTTCTCAACAGTATAAGGGTGGGCAAGATGATAGCCAACTATATCGAGGTGGCCATCAATATGAATATTATTTTCATTCAATTTATACAAATTTATTTACATGTTTTTTTAATATACAAAATTTTAGATATTGATGCAGAAGGTGAAAACTTTGCTCCAAATTTTGCTCGAAAAAGACGTAGGACAAAACGCGTTATTCAGGAATAAGGTTGTACACCAACCACAACTTATCTGTTTGACATTTTTGATAAACCTTGGGAATCAAACATGGAACAATACACTTTACCAAGGTGTCAACATCTTTATTCAAAATTGACGAGAGATCTTGTGTCTTTGAAATTCCCTACTGAGAGTCAAGAAATCCTGGAAATAGTTACTCACTCTTTAAGAAAACTAGTAGATGTGTACCTAAATCTTGGGCCAACCACTGATAATTTTGTAGAAGTGATGAGGAAAATAAAGGAAATAGTGATGAATCCTGATACATGGGAGGTTTTTAAACAAAGAGTTACAATAGAAATGACCAAGTCTATGTTTGATTTCAAATAAGTGCTGAAAAGAAAGATGCTAAAGGTGCAATATTTCAAGGACCCTGATATAGCTGTCCATTTGTGTGATAAGCACCTTGCTGCCTATGGAAGACTCCCATGGAACGATGAGGTTCCGTTTTATTTTGAAAAATTATTTTATGCATAATTTGTTTTGGGAATGAAACCAAATTATTATGACCCTCCCTCTGAATGTTTTGGTCCTGGGAAAGGGTGATTGTGTTACCATTGGGGCGCTAAGCATGGTGCCAAGTTTCCTTGCTCTGAGCCTCCATTGGTTAGTTGAAATATTTGTGTCAAAGATTTATGGTCAGAGATGGATGCCACTTCTCAAATTAATCGACAAGCAATGGATTCCATCATTGACAATGTTTAGAGTGGACTGGGTGGAGTTGATCATTATCTGAATTGAAAAATAACAAGAGAGAATGCATGTGCTAATTTTGTGTATCATACAAATGAAGAGATAGACAACATGAGTGTTTAATATCTCTAACATATGCAAAGAATTGTCGCAATGGTTGGTAGGACCTAATTATTCATGAGCAAGAGGGCATGGGATCAGTATGTGTTAATGGTTAGGGTGATTATTTTTACACATGTACAATTTGTAATAAATACATATATACATACATTTATTTGTATACATTAATCTAACAAAAATGTATCATTATATGTTAACACCATTTGTAGTTCTCACGATTGATGAATGAAGATGTTAATATCATGGTCAGAGCCTCTGGTTCACACAATCAAGATGGGTCTCACCATCAATCACACAATCGAGATGGTTCTCACCATCAAGATGATATGTTGGCACATGTTAGCATTTTTTGAGTGAACATGATGATGTACAATTATTTTTTATCTATTATTATATATATCGAAACATGATGACATATTTTTAAAATAAATAATTGTGCACACATGTACATGTATATATAATTAAATGTTAATAGATTCTAATTCCATCCAATGTTTTTGGGATGGAGATACCTTCTTCTTCCTTGTGAGATTTTCCAAATCCACCATCACAAGAATGAACAATTTTTAACTTTTAAATATGTTTTTAAGTTATATATTTCAGCTCAAAAGTTCCATTAAAAAATGAGATCTCTAGATCTTGAGTTATTTTACAATTTTAAAATTTTCAAATTGTAGGTTTCTGCAGATTTTATTTCGGAGCCACCCTTAGGAGACGTGCCAGATCCACCATGAAAAGTATTCAATTTTTCACTTAGATATGTTTAAGTTATAAGTTATAAATTAAAGTCCAAAAGTTTTATTATAAATTAAGATCTAGATCTCGAGTTATTTTATACTTTTATAATTTTTGAATTTTAGGTTCCTGGAGATGATTTCGCTTCTCCACAGACTCTAGCGATGGAGTGTATGATGGAGATAGGAACATCCAAGCCATTTGAACCATTTCAACAAGTTTTCTATTTTTTTTTTAATATTATTGAAAATTACTTTATATATGCATTTTCATTTGAAAATTTTTAATATATACATATACTTGTACATGTATATTGTACACTTTACTATGGAAGATATTCCTGTGGAGGAAGTTTTAATGGACGAGAAACAAAACACAATGGAGAGGGAACCACATGAGGTGTTGCATGATTTTTTTTTCTTTTTTTCTTTTTTTCTTTTTTACATGAAGTTCTATATTCTCATTCAATTTTAAAACATTAAATTTTAATGTTTGTACACATTGTGTAGAAGTTCCCCATGCTTCAAAGGATAGCACAAGGATCATGAATTTGTTGGCAGAGATACTAGATCTATCTGTATTTGATGGATGATGCACATGTGTGCAACATTATATTTGACAGATCTATTCTTAAATTTACTTTTTTATATATAGTATTATCTCTACAATCATATTTACTTTTCTATATAAATTGATATTTGTAACACTATACATTGAACTAGATATATATATTTACTTTTATTGTTCATGTGAGATACAAATTTTGGACATATTTTATTGTTTGGATATATAGTTTTAAACTACATTTTCCTTTATCAAGAATGATTTTAAATTTTGGATAGTTACATTTGGCATGTGATCACATGTTGTGATATATGATGTTTTGTTTTTAAAACTCAATTTGTCATTTTATTTTTTAAATATAAAATGAATCTAGATGTGTATATTTTTTATAGTTGAACTACATTTGGCATGTGATCACATGTTATGATATAATGTTTTTTTTTTTTTAAACTCAGGTTGTCATGTTATTTTTTAAATATAAAACTCAAATCTAGATGGAAATTTCAAGTTTTACAAAACGCGTGTATATTTTGGATAGTTCAACTACATTTGGCATGTGATCTCATGTTGTTGTATAATGTTTTCTTTCTAAATTTGATAATTCAACTACATTTGGCATGTGATCTCATGTTTTGATATAACGTCTTGTTTTTAAATTGGATAGTTCAACTACATTTGGCATGTGATCTGATGTTGTGATATAATGTTTTGTTTTTTAAAACTCAACTTCTCATTTTATTTGTTAAATATAAAATGAATCTCTAGATGGAAATTTCAAATTACATTTTCATAATGTGTATATTTTGGATGGTTCAACTACATTTGGCATGGGATTGTGATATAATGTTTTTTATTTTTAAGTTTTCATTTTATAAATTTGTTAAATATAAAATGAGTCTCTCTAGATGGAAATTTCAAATTACAAACCATGTACATACATGTATATAGTTTGGATCTAGTTGAACTACATTTGGCATGTAATCACATGTTGTGGTATAATGTTTTATTTTACAATATAATGTTTTTTTTTTTTAAATTCAAGTTGCCATTTTATTTGTTAAATATAAAATGAATCTCTAGATGGAAATTTCAAATTACATTTTCAGAATGTGTATATTTTGGATGGTTGAATTACATTTCGCATGTGATTGTGATATAATGCTTTGTTTCTAAAATTCAAGTTGTCATTTTATAAACTTGTTAAAAATATAAAATGAATCTCTCTAGATGGAAATTTCGAATTACAAACCATATTTTGGATAGTTGAACTACATTTTTCATGTGATCACATGTTGTGATATAATGTTTTGTTTTTGAAACTCAAGTTTTGGATGGTTGAAATACATTTGGCATGTTATTGTGATATAATGTTTTGTTTTTAAAATTAAAGTTGCCATTTTATAAACCTGTTAAAAATATAAAATGAATTTCTCTAGATAGAAATTTGAAATTACAAACCATGGAAATTTCGAATTACAAACCATGTATACATGCGTATATTTTGGATAGTTGAACTACATTTGGAATGTGAAGTAATGTTGTGATATAATTTTTTGTTTTTAAAACTCAAGTTTCGGATGGTTGAACTACATTTGGCATGTGATTGTGATATAATGTTTTGTTTTTAAAATTCCAGTTGTCATTTTATAAACTTCTTAAAAATATAAAATGAATCTCTTTAGATGGACAATTTGAATTACAAACCATGTATACATGTGTATATTTTGTATAGCTGAACTACATTTTCCATGTGATCACATGTTCTGACATAATCTTTTGTGTTTAAAACTAAAGTTGTCACTATATTTGTTAAATATAAAAAGAAGTTGGGATGTACATGAAGTGTGACTGTTATATAATTTTATGACATGTACATCATTTATTTAGGTGATATTTAAGTAAAATACATATCGATGTTTTAAAATCTAATAAAAATCATAAAATGTACTGGCCAGAAGCCATACCATGGCCCCGTGCTAGTGAAATAAACACAATAGAGGCAGCTACAGAGGTGCATTTTCAGGATGCTCTCACTGTGGCAATGACCAATGATTAGAATCCGTCGAGGGCTCTACATCTGATGGCCATGAGGTGGTGGATCCTCGAGCATTTGATAACATTCATCGGGAGATTTTTTTGCCTTCGGAGAAACCCAAGGGTAGAAGAGGCAGTAAATCCACTATTCCGCAATTTGTGTAGCCTTTACTCAGGAAAATCAACCTGCTTCCAGGTTATGAGCCCATGATGGAGGAGATAAGTGTTTTTTTTTATGTAATCAGATGGTTTCTAGACCAGAGATTATGATGCATAGTACCCAGTTGCTCCCATTGTCCATGCGACCCCTCTGAAGCCAACTCGAATGCCCATAGTTAAGGAGGAAACCATTGCTAGAGAATATAGGTGCCTGATAGAGGAAGAGGACCAGGTGATTGAAGAGGATGACTGAAATCTATGATTTTGACCTCAGGATATACTTCATCTCTTTTGTTTTTATATGGGCCACTGAATATTTTGTATTACAACACTGGATGACACTCTTAAGCGATTGGATTCCTCCTTTGAGGTAACCCCAAACTTGGTTTATTTTGAACACTACCAAGGTAGAGATAGGCTAAGAACCATTTTCCATCTCTGCCCATTGCCTCTATACAAGTTTTCATGCTATTAATATAGTTTAGCCCAAGTTACAAATATAAAAAATTTCACATGAATATATGTACATAAAAATGATTGAAGTACATGTTTGAATATATGTTGAAACGATTGAAGTACAATACATATTGATGTATATATATAAAAAGAATCATAAGATTATAGGTGTTCTTAGATGTGTCAAATAGTCGTAAAATTTTAAAATTGCATTCTAGAACATATATATCCAGTACCTGCAACATTTTTCATCAATGCACATAGAAAGCTACTTTCATTTGATAGTAAACTGGAAATTACAAAACACGTACCACACATTTTACATTCAAGAATTAATATAGTAATTTACTTTTAATAGACATGCATGTCTAAAAGAAAATCACGCAACTTCAAATTTTCATTATATCAACTATGCTAGATATGCAGATATATACATTTTTCAATAATGACATTATGAAAAATTGTATGAGAGAATGTATGAAATTGTTTAGACCAGATAATCTAGACATGTGTATGTGTACATGTATATAAATTACTCGTGTGCATGTACCAAAATAATGTACATGTGCAAACACTTGTATAGATAACATAAAAAGGAAGTTCAATTTATAATTTAGTTCTAGAAGTTCTAAAAGATGAATCCAAAGAGAAGAAATCGTTGCACAGTTCAATCAAAAAAATTCCAATGGAATTCCATCTTCAATGATCCGTTCATGATTGGCTTTTGAAATTTTCCATTCTTAATTTTCGTTTTTTTCTTTGATTGGACTTCTATCAACTTTATGTGTGTAGCACACACAAAGTGACTATATTAACAACTTATAACATCATGTTCATAGTCTTCAAAGGAAAAAAAAATCCCACATTGATTAGTTTGTCTGAAAAAATAACCTTTCAATATAATTGACCCTTTGTCATATGTAAACCCATGATCATCATAGTTTTCTAATAGTTTCATCTTTCATTTAGTGCAACAAATCAAATAATACTTCACATTTTCATTGTTCATAGTAGGTGCAATTACAGCAAAAAAATCTCCTACAAAATAAAACAAACTTATGTATCTAAATTTATATCATAATTAACATAAAAAATTAACTTTAAAATTAACAGGTGTTTTTGATTTATTATCTATTTCTAGATCTATATCATTTGAAAGCAATTTAAATGTTACCTTCTCTAACAAGATCAAAAACTAGATCATCATAAGATGATATTGTAGTCTCCTTTGATTTCATTTTTTGAAAGCTTGCAACGAACATTTTCCCCTTTGTATTTAGTTCTGTATGTTGCCAATATTTTACATACATTTTTTTTTCAAAAACATCATTGCATTCTGTGTTGTCTATGCAAACATGACAAAAACAAGAATATTTTCTTTTATCCAATGCAAACACATTTGTGGACAACTTTGTTTTAATTGAATGCAATTTTCGAGTCCCTTTTATTGTATTCCACAACTTTTAAAGGAGTCATAAATATTTTCAAAATAGTGTTGTACAAAATATTTATGTTTACGATCATCACTCATATAAAAGTGATATTCTTTAATAACATGCCAATTTTCACTAGTGCTTTCTATATGATCAACATTTTGTTCAGCATGTCTATATATAATATGGACGAGCATGGAGACTTGGTCAGAATGATAGTATTCACTCTGAATTTATTTTTTTTGATCAAATGTGTAGTTTTCTACAAAATCAACTACTGACAAAATGGTCCCTGGTGGAAAAAATTCATTAGATATTTTGAATTGCAAGTCCTGCCATCGAGCTCTATGGGAATGCTTGGTGTATTTATAAATTTATGCATCAAACTTTCTCAAAAAATATATCACAAAAAATTCTTCTTCTTGTAAATGAATTCTTTTAGCACTTGAACCTTGAGTCGATGTATGGATATATTCATATCTCTTCCATTTTAGTTTCAAGTTTGAAAATGATTGATCATTTATATGAGTATGATATTTGTTTTGAAATTTAGTCAAATTTCCACAATCATCGCATTTTTTACCACCAACACATTTCTTTTGGTAAGATAATTGATGTCTTTCTCTTCCACATATAATTTTAGATATGAAATCATGGAAAGTGGAAGGATGAGCTGAATATTTCCAAATTTTTTTACCAAAATTAAGGAACGTGTCATAATATACCTGAAATTCCACATGATAAAGATGAGAAAAGGTATCTCGTACGATGATATGTTTTACATAACATGGTTTTTTTTGCACAAAAGCACTAATTGAAACATCAATTTCATGATTCTCTTCTTTGAACTTGTTGAAAAACTCTATTTGAGTGGTGTCCAAGAAATCTTTTGGATGTTCTTCGTACTAATTTTGTGTTATTCTAATTCGTATCACATCCCTTTCTTTTGGTGAAACACATGAATTTTTCATCGAATATTCATATATTCTTTTTTTTAACATTTTTTCCATGTTTATCCTTGTATGGTTTCCTACAAATAGTTGGCCAACAAGAGAGTTCATCATTTACATCTATTTCGACCAAAATTTCTGATTTTTGTGAAAAGTTTTTCGTGAGGTTCCTAATGCTCATGCCATATATTTTACCAAGCAATTCTCCTTATTACTTGATGAAACCACCGCCATATGTATTACTCTACGTGCATCTAAAACATTTTTCTTTCTAGATATTCTAATTGAATTTAGAGCACTATTTATAATTTGTATCACATCTTCCTTCATTTTTTATCTTTTGTTGATTTCTAAATACCTAATAAAGTCATAGCTTCTTTTAATTTGCTTTATGTTAAGAGACCTTTCAACAATTGGGCTTGAACTTCCATAGTTTCATTTTTTAAGAACAAATCAATAATGCGATAAACATGATATCGTATAACATGGTCAACTTTTTTATCTCCATATGTGTGAATGTCAACATTTTCTAACATCTCATCATCAATATTGATTTCATCTATACATATTCGAATTAAACATACATAATAAGTTTACATATTCAATAAATAACTAAATTAATAAATATGTATAATTTTAATAATACACATGTGTTCAACATATATATATGTACATACCTGGTGATTCAATTTCTTCGCTTGAGTTTCTTTCAACATTTTCACCATCTTCAATCATTGGTTCAATGTCTCCTTCACTTTCTCTTTCAAAATTATGTATCTCATCATCAATGTTTTGAGGAATATTCCTCTTTGTTTACATTGCAAAATAATTTTCAAATTAGTTCATCAAATATAAATTAAGTTTCATAATTTACACTAGGAAAATTATAAATATCAAATTTATAATATTTACATTTGCATACCTTCTTCAAATTCTAGTTGAGGTTGGTTTTCCCTTTCAATATTCAAGTGTTCTTCTCTCCTTTTTTTTGAGATATTCTCTCCCCTATTCTCTACGCTCCTTAGGGTCTCTTGTTCGATCATATTTTCTCTTGCAATTCCTTCGATTTCCCATGATAATTGAGTATGAAGCTCAAAAAATTTCCTTCAAAAATTTCAACAAAAAATCAATTAAAAAAAGCATCACAAAAGATTTAATTTAAAAAAAAAAACTCATTTTAATTTTTTTTTACAAAAGACATACTTCAATCCAAAATGCTTACTTTAAAAAAACCAAGAAAAAGTGTCTTCTAAAAATTAAATGAAGCTCAAAATATTTCCTTCCAAGTCCTACAAAAAAAAATTATTTAAAAAGTTAGACAAAAACACCTACTCTAAAAAAATGTCACTTCAAAAAATAGCTCCAAAAAATGTCCATTGAAAATTAAGCCCAACCTCTTAAAAAATGTCAATTTAAAAAATACCTCCAAAAAATTTCCTTTGAAAATTAAGTCCAAAAGTCTCTAAAAAAATGTCTCTAAAAAAAAAAACCTCCAAACAATGTCATTTGAAAATTAAGCCCCAAAAGCTTCTTAAAAAATAGCACTTTAAAAAATACCTCCAAAAAATGGCCTTTGAATACTAAGCCTAAAAAGAGTCCTTTTGGAAATTAAGCCCAAAAAAAGTCCAAAAAATGTCTTTTGAAAATTAAGCTGAAAAACCTCTAAAAACAAAATACCTCTGAAAAATTTCCTTTGAAAGTTAAGCCCCAAAACCTCTAAAAACAAAATACCTCCAAAAAAATTTCCTTTGAAAATTAAGCCTAAAAAGCATTCAAAAAATGTCCCTTGAATATTAAGCCAAAAGAGTCCTTTCAAAATTAAGCCCAATCCTTTGCAAAATCAGCCCAAATGAAGAAATGTGTGAAATTATGTGAAAATAATGAATACATGTACGCCTATTTATATTGATATGAAATGGTTTTTTTGAGGGTCTTCATTGAATTTTCTGGCCGACGTAAAGTCAATCAAAAGTTCAACCAAACCTTTATAAAAACTTCGGCCGAAATTTTGTGTCGTTAGAATTGACAGGCCATCGGGACAAAAAACAATTCGACTGAACTAACACGTCTGCAATTACACATCAGTTTGACTCTGAACACATTTCTTCAACTTTGGACTGATTAAACTCCATGAAAATTTATGAATTAATTGTCGGAACCAAGACAAGTATTTGCAGAAATCAATATACTTTGAGGAAATATAACTTTTATGGAATTTCATAATTATTTACTAATTTTAATTAATGTTGTAATAAAATGTCTCCAAAAAAGTTTTGAAATACAATATGATTCAGTGAAATCAATATTTTGTATCTTCTAAAATGCACTGTAAAATAAATTGAAAAAGGTATGGTGCATTACATTGGTCTGCGATCTGTACAATTTTTAGCTTATAACTTATATGTTGAGAAATTTTGTGTGAGCTGAAACATATTGAAAATATGCTTTTTTTTCATATTGGATCAGTTCAAAAAATTCTAGTAATTATGATATGCTTCAATTGTTTTCATAAATATAACGAAACCGAGGTAGACCATGTCTAGATTGTTGTAACAGATTTTGTTTCTCAAAAACACAAAGTTTTCAAAGAATACAACAACGCACTTCAACATGAATTTTTATGAATCCTTTGATTGTTAAAGAACACACACTCAAATAAATTTTACGTTGACATATCAAATGTGTATAAAAAAATTTCAAAAAATAAGTAATAGAAAGCTAATAAAATTTCTTACAAATTTTATTTTTATTGCAAAATGAAATTCTAAATAGAAAATTTGTTTTGGCTTGCAGAAAGTTGAAGAACAAAAAAAACATGATATTTTAGTCTCAAAAAAGGGCAAAATGTGTAACCCAACTTCAAATTATTTTATATGGATGTGGAGTTTGGAGCTACAATATATCTAGAGAATCATGAAGAAATATTGATATGATCCAAAGAAAATTTATAACTTACAACCTCAATATTGAGGGAATTTC
This sequence comes from Pinus albicaulis, assembly GCA_034641835.2. NCBI lineage: Eukaryota > Viridiplantae > Streptophyta > Pinopsida > Pinales > Pinaceae > Pinus > Pinus albicaulis. Next base: position 1,270,140,242 of record CM076582.1, read on the forward strand.
TCCCTACCCTATTCTCTTGATAGAAATTGGTCTCTCCCCTATTAAAATCATGGGTATGTTTAGGTATATGATGTACAAGAAGAATATGTACAAATTGGAAGCCAAGGGACTCCCAAAAATTACTTCTAACTCTACTCAATACCCCCACTTCCAGCTCAAGCGAGGTTGGCATAAGGATCCCCAGTCCTAGCTCACCCATTGGGGGATAAAACAGGAGATTCTATTGGAGAATAAGGATAATATTAAAAAAAATATTATTTCCAAATTCAAGGATATGATGTGGGATGATAAGGAGTTATAGGGAAAAATGAATCTAAGATATTATAAGGAGGTGACCAACCCCACTCTTGCTAACCAGAATTATCTTTTTTTCTTAACCAATGATAAGAATAGAATGAAAATTGCAAGGATATGAACTAATTATCATGAGATTCAGAGTGAAGTTGAGCATTGTATATTGCCAAAACCTTTTCGGACAAAATAATCTACCGCCTTTGTGATACTAAGAGGGTTGAAGATGAAAATCACTTTCTCTTGGATTGCTTGGTCATTACTCACATTCGTTCTATCTTTCCAACAGTTGAGGCCTCAAAATTTTGGTACCAAAACATGGGGGGAAACTACCCAGTTCGAACCTTAAAGCAGCTCCTTTTCCATTTGGTATATTGGCTACGATCGGGGATGATGGGACCAGTTTCCCAATAAGGATTATTTTGAGGGTATTGTGATTATGCAAATGGAGAATGATTTTAATCTATCATATGTATCTATCTAAACAATTTATTCTACTATATAACCGAGGTGTTTCTTCCTTTATGCGATATAAAGAGATATCCTTCAACTATTAGTAATATATACCATTTAACAGTTGAAATAGATGAAAATTATGTAAGATGATTCTTCAAAGAAAGCAGTTTGACTCGAAGAATTATAAAAAATATATCGCATTCATATGTGCGATTATACATTCAATAAGAAATCACAGACAACTATTAGAACAGAAGTGCATGTAACATTCATCTATAATAACGTTTAAAATATATAATGCAATAAAAGAGGACTGTCAATCTATAAAGTAAGAAATAATACAATTGAATAAAAGTACCATATGTACCAAGTTCTACTCATGTAAACTGAGAGTAATTGATCTGCATCTCTTCAATTTAAAGCAATATAAAGAGTATAGTAGTGGAACATCAGTTAAACAACTTTAATTGTCAAAATATAACATATGTATTCCATTAAATCATCAAAGCATTCACAAAATTACAATAGTGCATTCTTTGCAAATGTTTTTGAAAAAAATTTGGACCCTTCTCTAAATGCATGAGAGGGGACTAAGTACTAAAACAACTGTGTTCTAAACTAGATTATTACAAAAATATAGAGCAGATTTCAAATAACCATCCTCGTAAGGCTAACTTAAACTAAAATCTAGGAAATAAAGTAACAATATAAGTCCTGAATTTTGTCCTTTCTTTTGGATTTCTTCCCGAAGTTGACAAATATCTAGCATGGGCTTAAGTTGAGCTGGCTGTGAAGTTCTCACTCTGACCTGCCCCTTGAATAATGTGTTTAAAAGTACTGGTTCCGATATTCTTTTTGAACCTATTAAAGACTGTAGTATTTGATATTGATCATAAGGTTTGATAAAAAATATCCAATAATTTTCTTGATCAAACTTATTTACCTTTTTAATTATTTCATCCTGTGTGTCTGCTTTTTTGCTACCACTCTGATTCTAGCTGTTTTACTTCTGAGAACACATCATACATGTACTGTTTGAAAAGTTATGCTTTCACCAGATGTTCACCTATAGATTCAATAATTTCTTTTGATAACTTCGATGTCTTCGCTGTTGCTTTCTTACCTACTTGATTTGTGCTTCCCAATATTTAAACAAGATATCCTTGTGGAACTTATCTACCTGGGGTAGATTAGCTTCTTTTCCTGAGTTTGATTCTTTCCATTGAGTGTGTTTTCTTATTTTATTCTTGAGTTTATCAAATTCAAGTTTCTGGATAGCTACTTGCTAGATCAATATGTCATTTGAGTCACAATACGAGTCAATAATAGAATTTTGTTGGAAAAATAATTCTTGTTGTTTCTTTTACTTATCATTTACATCCATTGCTTCTTTGATGAATTGCTCTAATTGTGGTTGGCTTTGTAACCTAGTCGTTGCCTCTTGTAGTTGTGCTTGTTTCTCAGCAATTTCTGCTTGATGCTGCAATTTAAGATTTTCAAAATCCTTTTGAAATTGGGACATCTTTGATTTCATTTTCTTGCTGGAATTACATCTTCCTTGATCTAACAGTCTCTCAAATTCTTGTATTCTATCTTCCTTCTGCTTCAACAACGTTTTAACCTCGGGAGCTTTATCAACAGTGGTTGTAGCATATGCTCCTGCATACTGTGATAATTTAGTTAAATGTTCGATAGGATTAGCTAAGGAATCCTTCCACAAAACGTCGATAGATTCATATGTAAGGCTTCAGACTGTTTCAAAAGTTCTTTTCCTTTTATTTCTCTTGACTACATCCTTATAGCTAGGACTATAGAAGATATCAAAAAAGGAAATTTCCTAAACTTGTAAAACTATTTGTTCTATAGGGTAGGCCGGTATGATCTCTCGATCATGAATTTATGGAACTTGTCATAGTGGATTAAAAGTTTCCACTATCTTCTGGGAATGTTTAGGTGTTTGAAAACTAGTAACTGCATCAACATTAGGATTGGTTTTAAGATTTTTTATTTCTTCATAAAACTCATCCCATTCACAACTCAAATTCTTTGTTTGTGAATTTTCTGATTGATCAAGTGTATTATGATGATGCTGAACTTCTTGAGAAGTTGACTCTATTCCATTATTTTCTCTTAGGTAATGCATCTCTATCTCTTGGATTACCTGATCAATTATATTTTTTGGGCTATCCTTTCTGTATTCAGATTCATTTTCAAAATGATCAGAATTGTGAGATTGATGCTTTGATTGACCTGATTCATCCTCTGACATGTCTTTTTCTTTATTATCCAAGCTGATACTTGGAGTAGGTCTGCTAATATATTCAATAGTTAACAAGTTGAGAGGAAATATCTCCAGTTTCTTATTTATGTATATTTGGAAGGCTTCCAAATCATCTTGGTTAAGTTTACTGGCTGCAAATTGAATTATATCTGAAAATTTTTCCATGCCTTGGAAGAGATAATCGAATCCATTTATTTCCTTTACAAAAGGCTTCATTTTGAGCTCAGTGGTGTAATTTTTAATTACATCATTCAGGTCATCCAATATATTTTTCATTACTACCAGATTCAAAATATTAATCTTTGAAACCTCCTTATAGGTATGGCCAATATCAAAAAGTGCAAAAGTACCGCACTGTAAAGGGAAATTAGGCCAAATGACCTCCTTAGCATCTTTCAGTTGTTTAGTAATACCATTAACAAGCTAGTAGGCTATTTCTCTTGCGATTAACTTATCAGGAACATAATATGGTAGGACGTGGGGAGAAGCATAACTCCCAAATAATCTGACATATGTAAAATTCTCTTCTGCAAACATCTAGCCACAGAAAGAATATCTGCACTAGCCTCTTTAGAAACCCTAGGGGCTTTTTTATTGAATATCATCTGGTGCATAGGAAAAAAGACTCCATGAAAAATTTTATAAAAATGTTGATGGAAGTCTGAATCCCAAAAGGCTCTATGGTAAATTTGGCTTGGGTTAGGGTCTTGGGTATTCCATTTCCATCCCATGGTAGGAAAACTAGAAGAAAATCATATTGCATCCATGACGTAGGCATACATATAAAAGGGAGGTATTTCTCTAGATGAAACACTCCTTTTATTCCTATATTTTGTGATGTGTTTGGCTAAACTCTTAGATAGGATATTTTCCCAATTTAGAATAAAGGAATCGACGATTATGTCAACCAATGGAACCCAATCTACTGAAAACTAGTGGTATCAGGTTTTGAAAACAAACTACACAACATACCAGCAGCATAGCAGTAAGGGTAAGGAATTTGGGAAATTGAGTACGTACTGAGTTTATCTCGTTTAAGTTTTCCCTGATTTTCCTTGCATTCCTTTATGACTTTTGTGAGGTTTGGATGCTCTATTCTAAATATTTGTAGAAAATCTTTGTCATATTTCTGTTGTAAGGAGGGTAGATAGTACATTGCTTGGAAATATTCTACCCTGAAAGAATAAATATTTTCTCCCTTGGAATCCTTAAAAGCTATATCTTCTATGTTTAAGTGGTTAGTTTCCCACTTAACCCTGTCTTTATAAGGGAGAATTTTTGGCCTTGCAGCTATCCTGTGGATGAATGAACATGCAACGTCAAAATCAATTCGGTCTGAAGAAACAGATAAGTCTATTGAAGCAACTTTATCTATTACTATTGGCTTTTTGTTTTCGAAAAACTAATACATCGCTTCCCATGACAGAATTCCACATTCCTTCTTACAGATGGTATCTGAAAATAAGGGAGACATGTCTGAATCTTTGGTAGACAGTGTTTGAGCAATCTCTTTTCTTTTCCTGCTAATTTCAATCTTATTCACTCCATTAAGAGGTTTCCTAATTTCAAGTAAACAGAATGAACATTACAAGTATAGAGAACAGAGAGACAAATCCGATGTTTATATCAAACATGGATGAATAGACATGAATCTATTAAATATGATATTAATCATTGATAATCATTTCAAAATCAAATCTCTTAAAACGTCACATGAAATAGCTATCAATCAACTCAAGTCGTTATATCTCGGATTCCGTTTTGATTCGACATAAGTCATTTCACATGTTTGAGTAATTAAATTCCATTAGTTTGCATGTCGCAACTTATAACTTTTACCATTTATGATGTTTACCTATAACTTCTATGAAATGTGATCTGCGCAAATCGCACATCGCAACTCTTATGCGATAATCAATTTGATTTTGGTTAAGTTATGTGAAATGAAAATTGTACATTCAAGAAGTCAAGCGGTCATGATTTAAGGGACTTTAGAGTTTTATATTTATTTATTTTTTGGCTCATCAGGTCCGCATAATCGCTACTTATGCCGAATTGCTTTATAAGTTGATTGTTTTAAATGAGGTGCAATGTGATAAAGAAAATATAACGATAATTTAAGCATTTGCAAGTTTTAAATATAACTTCGGAAAAAGGCTTAGCGTGTTTCGCAACTCGCACGAATTAATGTATTTCAAGTCTTTTTTGCTTGTAAGCTATGTCGTTTGCGATGCACACTAAGGAATAAAGAGAGAAAACTAATAGAAAACTTTATTCCCTAATTTTTTTTTTATTTTAAAGATAAAATTAAATTTCCTATTTATTTTTAAAGGGTCCCCATTTATTAAAATAAATTGGGGGTGTTGTATAGCACAAAAATTGGTAATTCACTTGGGAGAACCAGCTATCTCTGACTAATTTTCTGAAATTTCTAAAACTTTTTTGAAATAAAAATAGTTGCAGGAATGAATTTCAAACAAATAATACCTTACTAAGAAATGAAATCTCTCTTGATTATAATTAATAAGAATCCCTCCTCTAAATATATAACTATGAGAATCAATATTAGTATTTACTCAAATCAAAAAAGATAAAGTAGGTGGCTCTTACAGATCAGCTTTATAAATATTTACTCGTATATCACAGATATAGCCTTTGTTCCAATAATAAATTTAAGCTTTTGGAAGGGTGACCTTTTACCTAGCAATGATTCATTGTCCCATCTAGTGGTTCTTACAATTTTCAAAAATAAATTCTATTTTTTCGAAACTTTTCCTTTTCTATCATATTTTTATTTACTTCAAATCCATTGTCTTGGCTTGGTAATCAGATGATGACAATGCCATTCACTAGTTGTAATTAAACTAATCAATATGGCTCTTAATGAGACCCCTTGTCCTCTTAATATAATCTCAATTCATTACCCTGTTTTGGTGGGTAGTATTGGTAATGTCAGTTCAACTATTTCCCTATGAACATGGTAAACAACCTCGTGATGAGAATTATTATATTTTAAGTTTTTGTAGTTATATCTTTTTTGAATTTCTTTCGAAAATTAATAATTTTCATGGATGGGGTGAATCATTGGCCCTCTTAAGGATTCTGGATGATATTTTTGAGTTTTAGATTTCTTTTCTATAAAAGAGTCTTTACTATGTCAAAGATTCTTTTCTTGACTGATAACAGAATAATCATGCTATATAAAGATGAGAGTTCATTAGAGGATAAAAAACTTCAGTGAAATTACATCTTTCAGTGAAAATAAAATCTATTTTTCTTTCAAATCTTTCGATTGTTTCCTTAACACTTCTTATTTATATAAGCAATAAATCAAAAAGGATCATTTGAGATTTTATTTTTAAAAGACAAAAATTTATACTAAGAAACTTTTATTTTTCTAAGGAAAATAAAAGGACACTAGTATACAAGGAATAGAAGGGTTTACCTCCTATGAAAAGTATATTTTCAAAATTTTACCCATTAAGAGGCGAAGAATCCTTTTTTCCTGATAGATCTTGCAATAAGAATGTTGATGGGCCTATTTCTTCAATCATTTGAAATTGACCTAGCCAAAGTTTTTGAAACTTCGTGTGTTTACCTTTTTTTATCATACGCTTTGTCCCATTTCAATACCATATCGCCAATTTGAAAAAAATTTGGAGTAACAAAAGTTGAATCAAATGAGGCTTTTACTATCTGTTGATGATGTGCATGAGTATGTTTATCCTTTTCTCTTTCTTCCTCTAACTTAAGAATTTGACATTGTCTAAGTTGTAAAGAAGAAGCAGGACATTCATCAATAAATTGAACTAAGGAAAGAGGGGAATAACTACATTGGTAAGAAGTATGGTTTCCTTTCCATAAACAAGATTGAATGGAGAAGTGCCAATCGAAGTTTTTTGAGTTATTCAATCTGCCCAAAGAGAAAATATTAATGATTTGTGTCAATTTCATTGGTTTTTATCAAGAGTTCTTTTGATTATTCTAATTAAGTTCTTATTTTTATATTCTGCTAAACCATTTCCTTGCGGGTAATAATTTGCAGAATACTTAAGTTTAAAACCTCTTTTAATTTCAAATTCCATCATAGCAGTTCCTAAGAAATAAGATGAGTTATCAAACATTAAAGCAGCAGGTAAGCCAAACCTGGTTATGATATTTTTGTCGATGAAATTAATGATATTCTCAGAGTTGGCTAATTTTACTGGAATTTATTCCACCCATTTAGTAAAGTAATCTCTAGTTGTGAGAACATATTTATTTTTTTTGGAAGAGTTAGGAACAATCTCACTGATTATATCTAATCCCCATTGTTCAAATCATTGTTCAATATGGATTGGATGTAATGGGAATGTTAGCTTCCTTTGTCTTCCAGTTGCACTTTGACACACTATGCATTTTATTGCATATTCATGAGAATATTTGAAAAATGTAGGCCAATAGTAACTTTCATGCAGGATTTATTGTGCTGTCATATTTCTTCCAAAATGTCCTCTAGCTGGTCCATCATGGAGTTCGTTCAAGACTTTCTCTGCATTAGATTTTTCTAAGCATATTAAAATTACAGAATCAAAATTTCTCCTAAATAATGCATTGTTTATTAATTCATATTTCTTAGTCTTTAATCTCAAAGCCCATTTTTTTTTTAACTAATTTGATTCAGAGCATATCCATTCTTCAAATAAAATATAAGATCAGTATATTGAGACTATGCATCGTTGAGGCTTACCTGTAATATTTGCACATTGTTACCTGAATCTTCCTCTGATGATAGATGGGATGCTCTTGTAAGCATTCTGCAGAAACTTTGGCCTCTAAAAATTTTAGAGGGTCTAATTTCTACATCATATTCTTGTAAAGAAGTAGCCCAGTTAGCCTTTTTATCTCCTAATTCTCTCTGCATCAATATTTTTCTCACTACAGCGAATGGAACTATGATTTTGGTGTGATTTTTTAGGAGAAATGACATAAAATTCTTTATAGCCTTAAAGACAGAAAATGCTTTCTTTTCTACAGATGTGTAATTTACTTCTGCACCTTGCAAATTGGAACTGAAAAATGATATTGGCGCTTCAATTTTCTGGTCATTAAGTTGTGTTAAAAAAGAAATGTATGATGTATTTGATGAAAACGTGTATAAAGTAAAAGGATTAAGAAAATTGGGGGTGGTTAGGAATGGAGTGTTGATAATTGATTGTTTAATCAAATCAAATGCTTCTCTTTCATTATGTCCCCATTTAAAGACATAATTTTTCTTAATCATGTTCTGTAATGGTAAAACTATTTGTGAAAATTCAGGGAAAAACCTTTTAACAAAATTAATTTTCCCAATAAATGACTGCATAGATTTCTTCTATGAGGAAAAGGAATCCTTTTAATTTCATCAATTCTTTCAAGATCAATATAGATACCTCTTTTTGACACAATGAATCCTAAAGTTTTTTCTTCATCTAATGCAAAAAAATATTTCTTTGGGTTTAACAAGATGTCATACCTTTGACATCGCTCAAAGACTTGTTTTAGATCATTCACATGATTGGTTACTTGTTTAGAAAAGACTGTAATTTCATCTAAATAAATAACCATTGTTTTATTTATGAGCCCTCTAAAATTTGTGTGCATAGCTCTCTCAAAAGTGGCGCCCGCATTAATTAATCCAAATGGCATCTTTTGATATGTGTAAGTTCCCCACTTAGTCCTAAATATATTTTTCAATGTTTCATCTAGATGTACAATAATTTGGTTATATCCTGAGAATCCATCTAGAAAGGATATAAGTTAAAAACCAGCTACTGTCTCAAGTACTTGTTCCATGGTTGGTAATGGAGAGTTTTCCTTATGACAAGCTTTTTTTAAATTCCTAAAATCGATGCAAATTCTAATATTGCCATTCTTTTTCTTGACAGGTACCAAATTCCATACCCATTTTGAATGCCTAACTGGAAAGATGATTTTTTCCTTCAAGAGTTTGTTCAGTTAAGTTTTGATTTAATTTTCTATATTTTGATGAATCTTCCTCAAATTCTAATGTATAGGTTTTTCCTCTAAGATCATAGGAATTGTGTGTTGAATCACAGAAGTGTCATATGTTTTAAGATCAGTGTAATCCAAAGAAAAGACACTTTTGTACATTCTAAACAATCTGATAAATGATAATCTTTCTTTGGAAAATAGTCCAAGACCTAGATTGACATTTTGAGGTTTTTTGTTAGTTCCTAGATTTACTAAGTCAAATCTTAAGGTAGAGATTTGTGTTTTTGAGTTGGTAACTCTTTTAAGCCTATCTTTCAGATCATATAGGTATTCTAACTTGACAACAGGTTTAAGAATATGCTTTTTTTCTTGTTCTTTCTTAATATAAATGTCATGTTCATTTTCATCCAAAATTTGACTATCATAACATCCTTCAGATGTCAAGAAATCTATGATATATGAATCATTATTGAATACTCTCCAATTGGTAATATTATCAGGAATGGATGACCTAAAAAGAAATTCAATAGAAAATATATCAAGACTAAACTTTTGGTATGGGATTAACTTTGATGCTATGTTAGCCAGTAGATCTGCACTAGCATTCTTCATTCTAGGTACAGAATAAATGTTGAAGGCTAATAAATGAATGGTTAATTCTTGGACTAATGATTGGTAATGATTTAAATGTCCAAAATTACAATGAATGGTATCTCTTAACTATAGAAAAATGGTTTCTGAATCTCTTAGAACATTCAGATATTTGATATTAAGATCAATGGCTTTGTACAAACCTTGAACTAATGCTTCATATTCAAATACATTGTTTGTACAATAAAATTCTAATATGTAGGCTAACATGGTATTTTCTCCTTCTGGGTTTATTAAAATGCATCCAGCACCTGCACCATCTTTAGATTTAGAACCGTCAAAATAAAGAGTCCAAAATAAATAATTAACTAATGTTCTATCCACAAAATTTATACATTTGGAACTATCTGGCTGGGAAAAATTCTCAATTTGAGAAACAACTGCATTATCAAAGAAAGGTGATGGTTGAGCATTGAAATTTCCCAAAAATGACCTTGCTGAGTAGTTTCCATTAATTTTATTATTGAATTCTACTAACTCATTTACTCCTTCGAGATTGGTGACTGTATGCTTCATGAACTGTTCACGGTCTACCCAAATTTGATTTGGATTTCCATTATATGGTAACCAAATATGCGACCAGTCTGTTGCGAAATAGCCATGAAGTTTTTTATACTAGTCTCGGCTTAAAACTAAGCCATAAAATTAAGGAATATCAGCCACCAATGTATCAATTATTTGAGTAATCTTGGGATTTGATGATAATCTGATGGAAACATGATTTATTTCTCCTACCACCTCTACTTTGGCTCTATCAAGTTGTACTATATGAACAAGGGAACTTTGAGAAGTTATGTTCAACTTAGCACAGACTAATTTTGGAATTATATTATAGGAAGCCCATGAGTCTATTAAAAAGTTATGAGTGTTTTTGTTATAAATCTCATTGGTTAAGAGAAATGGAGGAGTATGAGAGATGGAATGATCACCTATCATAATCAAGTCTATAGCATATATTTTCATTGAAGGAGAAGGTGGCTTAGTCATTTCATTAGCGGCTTGTACTATTACTGGAGTAGTTAATTTTGAAGCAGGAACTGCATTTAAGTCTCCAAGTAAGATTTTTAGTTGCTGCTTCAATTTAGTAAGCTCATGAATTGAAATGTTGGCCCTGGTTTTATTCATATCTTCAACTACATTATACTCAATAGTGTCTTAGACTACCATTTCCTTAGATGCAGGTGGAGTATTTGAAGTAACAGCACTTGTTTGTGTAGCCTTGGAACTAGACTTTTTGTTTATTGATTTATCCTTAACAAGAATTGAAATATTTTGCTGTTGATTTGGTTGCATTGCTTCAGTAGTATTTTTTCTCCTTGTGCTCACAGGTAAAGCTTCATGTTGTTCTTCATTTGGTAGGATGAAATCCCACATTCCATTTAGTTCAACTTCTTCTTCTTCATCATCGAGTCCTTCTTCCTATGTTTTCTCTTCTTCTTCACCATCTCCTTCTTCCTATTTTTTCTCTTCTTCTATTTCTAGATCAAATTCAACATTAGATATGATATTTGGAGGTTGAGTATTAGAGGACTGACCTTTATTAAAGTTTCTAAAAGTCTTCTTTGAGCTAACATTTTTAGCGACTTGTTTCTTGATATCTGCCATATCGTTTTTCATAGTCTTCAAAACTTTTTGAAGACCTTCTATGTCAAAAGGATCTTTTGGAAACTTCTTTTTAGAATCATCTTTGAAATAGAGCTTATTTGATTTTTGATCTTCTTGAGAATTTTTTTTCTCAAGGATAGTTATGTGTTTCTCTACATATAGAGATTCTTTCATGTTTTCTGCAAGTGTTACCAGTTTTTTTATATCAACAAAAATAGCTATACTAGATGGAATAGATGAAATATACCACTCAATTTGAACTTCTGCACTAGGAACTATTGTTGTAGGAAATTTATTGAGTAATTTATTAAATCTTGAAGTGAAATATTTTATCTTCTCACCTATTTTAGCTTTTAGATTTGACAAATCATTGATGATGAGCATAGCAGTGGTTCTGTCATCTCCAAACTTAGCTAGAAATTGTTCTTCGAACATATTCCAACTAGTTATAGAGTGGGCAGGTAGTGAAAAATACCAGGATCTTGTGGATCATTTTAAAGTATATGGAGATAATCTTACAACGCAATCATATTCAACTACTCCATTTAGATTGACGACTAACATAAAATTTTTAATGTGTTCTTCTGTCGGAAGACCATCATCACGATTAAATTTAGGTAACCATCTTTCAGGTAATTTTGGTAGAGCATGAAGAGGAGCAGGAATGTTTACAGCCCCTGGATTGCAGCATGGGTTTAAATCTGGTGGAGGTACTTGGATTTCCATTGGATTTTGAATGGGTTGGTTGGATGGAGCTTGAGTTGAAGAAGAGGTGGGCTGAGTGCTAGGACTAGTTGAAGGGATAGTAGTTTGAGTACTAGAACTAGTCAAAGTAACACTGATTGTTGCAATGGAAGTTGTGGAAGTGAGCAGAGGTAATGGAGGTGAATGGGATAAGATATCATTGGATTAACTCTGATTTAGTCATCTTTATTCTCTTTAGAGTACAATCTATGGGAAATTCAAAAGGAAGAATTCCTATATTTTGACTTTCTGATCGAGTTAATATTCTTCAAGGTTGTAAAGAAGATGAAATAATGATATCTGATATTAGAGAAGATTCAGGCTTTTCAGAAGAAATGGATAATCACTCTAAATTTCCTATCAAATACTGAACTTCTGGGATGTTTGATGGGAATCAGGAGACAATATGGGTTGAGTATCACTAGGAGACTTAGGAGAAGGATGATCAGATTCAGATTTTGAAGAAGAGGTTCTAGATAATTTTTGGGAAGTTGATGGGGATCTAGAGGGACAAAGACTCTTATATTGATCTTTAGTTGGATCAGATATTTTTTCCATTCACAGTGCCCTCCTTCTAGAGCCATAATGTTTAGGCCTTGAAATTTTGTTGTCGAAACATGGGGGATAACCACCCGGTCCGGACCTTAAATAAGCTCCTTTTCTTTTTGGTATAGTGGCTCCGAGTGGGGATGATGGGACCAATTTCCCAATGAGGATGATTTTTAGGGTGTTGTGATTATGAAAATGGAGAATTATTTTAATCTATCATATGCATCTGTCTAAACTCTATATTCTACTATATACCTGGGGTGTTTCTTCCTTTATGCGATCTAAAGATATATCCTTCAACTATTAGTAATATATATCATTTAATAGTTGAAATAGATGAAAATTATGTAAGATGATTCTTCTAACAAAGTAGCTTGACTAGAAGAATTATGAAAAATATATCGCATTCATATGTGTGATTATACATTCAATAAGAAATCATAGAAAAATACTATAACAGAAGTGCATGTAACATTCATCTATAATAACGTTTCAAATATATAATGCAATAAAAGAGGATTGTCAATGTATAAAGTAAGACTTAATACAAGTGAATAAAAGTACCATATGTACGAATTTATACTCATGTAAAGTGACAATAATTGATCTTCTCCTCTTCACTTTCAAGCAATTTAAAGAGTACAATAGTGCAACATCAGTTAAACAACTTTAATTGCAAAAGCATAACATATGTGTTCAATTAATTCATCAAAGAATTCACAAACTTACAATAGTGCATACTTTGCAAATGTTTTTGACAAATTTCTGGACCGTTCTCTAAATGCATGAGAGGGGTTCAAATACTAAACTAGATATGTTCTAAAATATATTATTAGAAAAATATATAGGAGGTTTCAAACAACCATCCTCATAAGACTAACTTAAACTACAATCTAGGAAATAAAGTAACAATATAATTCATGAATATCATCCTTTCTTTTGTATTTTTTCCCGAAGTTGACAAATATTCAACATGGTCTTGAGCTGAGATGGCTGTGAAGTTCTCACTCTGACCTGTCCCTTGAATACTGCGTTTGAAAGTACCGGTTGCAATATTATTGTTGAATCTATTAAAGGTTGCATGATTTGATATTGATGATAAGGTTTGATAAAAAAATTCCACTAATTTTCTTGATAAAAATTATTTACGTTTTTAATTATTTCATCGTGTGTGTCTGCCTTTTGCTTCCACTGTGATTCTAGTTTTTTTACTTGTGAGATCACATCAGGCATGTAATCTTTCAAAAAAAATTCTTTCACCACCTGTTCACATACATATTCAATAATTTCTTTTGATAACTTCGATGTCTTCATTGTTGTTTCATTGCATGCTCGATTTGTGCTTCCCAATATTTAAACACGATCTCCTTGTGGAACTTATCTACCTGGGGTAGATTAGCTTCTTTTCCTGAGTTTGATGCTTTCCATTGAATGTGTTTGCTGATTTTCTTCTCAAGTTTATCACATTCAAGTTTCTAGATAGCTACTTGCTGGATCAATATGTCATTGGAGTCACAATAAGAGTCAATAATAGAAGCTTGTTGGAAAAAGAATTCATGTTGTTGCTTTAACTTATCATTTAAATCTAATGATTATTTGATGAATTTCTCTAATTGCAGTTGGCTTTGTAACCTGGTTGTTTCTGCTTCCATTTGTTCTTGTTTCTCAGTGATTTCTACTTGATGCTACCATTTAATATTTTCCAAATATTTTTGAAACTCAGCCATCTTTGATTTCATTTTCTAGTTGGAATTAGATCTTTCTTGATCTAACATTCTCCCTAGTTCTTGTATTCTATCTTCCTTCTTTAGCAACATTTTAACCTTAGTAGCTTTATCAACAGTGGTAGTAGCATATGCTCCTGCATACTGTGATAATTTAGTTAAATGTTCGATAGGATCAGCTAATAAATCCTTCCACAAAATGTCAACACATTCATCTGTGAGGCTTGCGCCTGTTTCATCATTTCTTCTCCTTTTATTTATCTTGACTACAACCTTATAGCTAGGACCGTAGAAGATATCTAGCAAAGGATTTTCCTCAAATTGTAAAATTATTTTTTCTGTAGAGTAGGCCAATATGATCTCTCGATCATGAATTTATGGAAATTGTGGTAGTGGATTTACAATTTCCACTATCTTCTGGGAATGTTCAGGTGTTTGAAAACTAGTAACTAGATCAACATTGGGTTTGGTTTTAAGAGTTTTTATTGCTTCAGAAAACTCATCCCATTCACTACTCAAATTCCTTTTTGTGACTTTTCTGAATGATCAAGTGTGTAATGACTGCATTGAACTTCTTGAGAATTTGACTCTATTCCAATATTTTCTCTTTGCTCTTGTATCTCTATCTATTGGATTGCCTGATAAATTATCGTTTATGGGCTGTCCTTTCTCGATTCAGATTCATTTTCAGAATGATTAGAATTATGAGATTGATGCTCTGATTGACTCGATTCATCCTTTGACATGTCTTTTGCTTCATTATCCAAGTTGATACTTGGAGTAGGTCTGTTGACATCTTCAATAGTTAAAAATTGGAGAGGAAATATCTCCGGTCTCTTATTTCTGTATATTTGAAAGTATTCCAAATCATCTTCGTTAAGTTGATTGGCTGCAAACTTAATTATATCTAACAACTTTTCCATGCCTTGGAAGAGATCATCATTTCCATCTATTTCCTTTACAAAAGGCTTCATTTTGAGCTTAGTGGTGTAATTTTTAGTTACATCATTTGGGTCATACAGCCTGTTTGGCATTACTACCAAAATCAATAGATTAATATTCAAAAACTCCTTGTAGGTATGGCCAATATCAAAAAGTTCAAAATTACGACACTGTAAAGGGAAATTAGGCCAAACGATCTTCTTAGCATCTTTCAGCTGTTTAGTAATGCCCTTAAAAATTTGTTAGGATATCTCTCTTCCAAGTAAGTTATCGAGAACATAAAATGGTAGGACGTTGCGAGAAGAATAACTCCAAAATACTATGACATATGTAAAATTCTCCTCTACAAACCATCTAGCCACATAAATAATATCTGCACTAGCCTCTTCAAAAACCCTAGGGGATTTTTTATTGAATATCATCTGGTGCATAGGAAACATGACTCCATGAAAATTTTTATAAAAAATGCAGATGGAATACTGAATCCCAAAGGGCTCTGTGGTAAATGTGGATTGGGGTAGGGACTTGGGTAATCCATTTCCATCCCATGGTAGGAAAACAAGAAGAAAAGTAGATTGTGTCCAGAACATAGGTAGACATATAAAAGGGAATTATTTCTCTAGATGAAACACTCCTTTTATTCCTATATTCTGTGATGTATTTGGATAAACTGTCAGATAGCATATTTCCCAATTCAAAACTAAGGAATTGATGATTGTTTCAATCAATGGAACCCAATCTATTGAAACCCTAGTGGTATCAAGTTTTGAAAACAATATACACAACATACAAGCAACATAGTAGTAAGGGTAAGGAATTTGGGCAATTGAGTACGTACCGAGTTTATCTCGCTTAAGTTTTCCCTGATCTTCCTTCCATTCCTTTATGACTTTAGTGAGGTTTGGATGCTCTATTCTAAATCTTTGCAAAAAATCTTTGTCATATTTCTGTTGCGAGGAGGGTAGATGGTACATTGCTTGGAAATCTTCTACCCTGAAAGAATAAATATTTTCTCCTTTGGAATCCTTAAAATTTCTATCTTCTATGTTTAAGTTGTTAACTTCCCACTTAACCATGTCTGTATAAGGGAGAATTTTTTTCCTTGTAACTATCCTGTGGATGAATTAACATGTGACGTCCAAATCAGTCTAGTCTGAAGAAACAAATAAGTTTTCCAAAGCAACTTTATCTATTACTATTGGATTTTATTTTTTCGAAAAACTGATACATCACTTCCCATGACAAACTGCGACATTCCTTGTTACAGGTGGTATTTGAAAATAAGGGAGACATGTCTAAATCTTCATTAGACGGTGTTTGAGAAATCTCTTTTCTTTTCTTGCTCATTTCAAACTTCGTCACTCTGTTAAGAGGTTTCCTGATTTCAAGTAAACAGAGCGAACATTACAAGTATAAAGAATAGAGAGAAAACTCTGGCATTTATATCAAACATGCATGAATAGACATGAATGTATTAAATATGATATCAATCATCGATAATAATTTCAAAATCAAATCTCTTACACCTTCACATGAAATAGCTATCAATCAAATTAAGTTGTTAGATCTCGAATTTCGTTTTGGTTCGACATAAGTCATTTCACACGCTTGAGTAATTAATTACCACTAGTTCACATATCACAACTTATAACTTTTACCGTTTATGATGTTTTCCCATAACTTCTACGAAATGAAATGTGCGCAAAACGCACATTGCAACAGTAGTAATGAATTTGATTTTGGTTAAGTTATTCGAAATGCGAATTGTGCATTCAAGAAGTCAAGCGGCCAAGCTTTAAGGGACTTTAGAGTTTTTTATTTATTCATTTTTTGGCTCATCGAGTCCACGTAATCACTACTTATGGCGGATACTTTATAAGTTGATTGTTTTAAATGTGGTCCAATGCGATAAAGAAAATACAACGATAATTGAAGCATTTAAAAAATTTAAATATAACTTCGGAAAAGGCTTAGCGTGTTTCGTAGCTCGCATGAATTAACAGGTTTCAAGTATTTTTTGGTTGTAAGCTATGCAGTTTGCGATGCGAACTAAGGAATAAAGAAGAAAAACTAAAAGAAAAATTTATTTCCTACATTTTTTTTGTTTTAAAGATAAAATTAAATTTCCTATTTATTTATAAAAGGTCCTGATTTATTAAAATAAATGGGGCATGTTGTATAGCACAACACCAAAATTTGCTAAACTACCAGCATTCTTGACTTGTTAAGTTAGCAAAACTACAGTGATCTCAGAGTGCTTCTCTCCCTCATTTTTTATCATATAAATCAATTATTTAAGATCATTAGTTAATCACTTAATTTCTTACGATCCGATAGACCATATTTGTCTTTGTAGATATTCAACATTATTATCATAATCATCATTATAAAAAAAAAAAAAACTACAAAATTATTCATAATTCTATTATTAAAAAACAAAATTACAATATAAAAAAAATAAAATATGTTTACATATAAAATAAAAAACAAAAGTAGAAAGAAAATAAAAACATAAAATTCTCCACATTTATTTTCTCATGTTATTTTTCTCTAATGTGGCATATTTAAATGCTAATAATTAAAATAGATTAGATCCATGTTAACTACAGATCTACCAAGCACGAACTGGGATCAAGTTTGTTTTCACTCTAAAAGAAGTTTTCACCTCAAAAGAGAGATTTCATCCCTCTCAACACTTGGCAGATCCAAAGTTAAGATCGATATAGGCAATGAAATGGTTATGAGACTACGCAGTAGAATTTTTTTATAGGTTTTTTTTCCATATTTTTTACTATGTAAAGTATGTCTCCGCAGATTTAAACTTGGCACAGTTGGAAACTCAAACATGTGCCCCACAGCTCAAGCCAAAATATTTCAACTAGGATAGTTATATATATTACTCCACACACACACACACATATATATATGAAATTTTGATGAATAAATTTAATATATTTAATTATTATTTAAATTTAATTATAAATTAAGTTATATATATTTTTATTAATGTATAAATTTTAAATTAAATTAAATTATTTTTTTAAAATATTATTTCTTTTAATATTATTTAATAAATAAAAATATAATAAACCTTATTTTTCCTATAAAACATTTATTCATTTCCATACTAATTATTTACTTATATATTTTTTTTTAAGTTATAATTCCATTTAAATATGTGTAGCCTCATTTAGAGGAGGTTTTACCTATTTTAGAATATAGATTAATGTGAAGAGTTTAGAAGTCATTTCTAATTCTAAGGGTGCCTTATCAATTGGTAAAGACCAAGATAATATTAGGAGGAACTTGTAACTTGGTAAAATCCAAGACAATATTCATAAGAATTTGTAACTTGGTAAAGGCTAAGATGTTTTGAGACACTTCCATAGAAATTATCATTACATGTTCATGTAGAGACTAGTCAAAATTTTGAATTGCTGATCAACAAAGAAGAAATACATGTTCTTAACTAGTAAGATTGCTCAATTTTAAAAAATTTATCTACATTTTAATATATTCTAATGTTACATGACTAGAATGATATTCTATTATAATAATTACTAATTAACAATAATAATAATAAGAAAAAACACTTAATTAATCATGTAAAGTATTATTGTAAAAAAATACACTTGACATTATATTTTTAAAATATTTTTATCCATTTCAAACCCAAAAGTGGCCACCACAAAGAAATAATACCAAAAAGAAATATTATATTAAAATAATGATATTTTTTCATTATTCTCATGGCTTACATGATATTTATTCATTATTTTCATTGGGAGGGATAATTCTACCTTGCATCAATTTAGTATAAAAAAAAATATATATTAAAATAATATACAATGAAAATAACTCAATTAAAAACAAAATAAAACTCATAATTCAATAATCCAGTGATGAATAAAATCTGACGGGCATAGGTTTGAAAACCATTCATCAGATCATCGGACTCCACATTTAGTGTTAAGAAAATTAAGTTCCACTCATAATATTAACATCTAAATACATATTAATAAATTGGATTAAATGGATGTGAGAAACAAGTTCAAACATATAATTTTAAGTTCCACAAAATTAATATATAAATTTCATTAA
The DNA here is from genome assembly GCA_034641835.2 of Pinus albicaulis. Lineage (NCBI taxonomy): Eukaryota > Viridiplantae > Streptophyta > Pinopsida > Pinales > Pinaceae > Pinus > Pinus albicaulis. Next base: position 1,270,159,559 of record CM076582.1, read on the forward strand.
AAGGAATAGAATAACCTTTCATCACACAGACTTTAAAATGTGGTTTCACATAAGTGCAAAAGTAGAATGACACATTCTTCCATACCTCTACATATTGCACAATGAAGGAAAAATCCCGAGATATGCACACTTTGAAATCGTTATATCAGTTCCCCTGGTATCACTCTCACATGAAAAGGAAAAATGAATGAATTTTCAACTACACACTTTGCAATCGTTGTAGATGTTGCCCAAAATTCACTCTAAGATGGATAGGAATCCTTTATTGTGTGGAGTTTTGAGGTGTGGTGAATGGTTTCATCATATGTAGTGCAGATATGTGGAGGAAGCATTCATTATGTGGAATGGAGAGATGCAATGAAGACTTTCATTGTACAAAGTGTGGAGGTCGGGAGGAATATTGTATTGTGTGGAGTGCGGAGGAATATTTCATTCTTATTCTTCCACACTAGATTTCTATGAGATGAAAATGGGATCGATGAAATATGAGGAGTACATGACTAAATTCTTTAAAGTTGTATTTCAAGGACGAGAAATCCAAAGTTCAAATATTTGTTAGTGGATATCTATTAGGATTTAAGGACTAGAATGAGTATGATGAGCTTTGGTCGCTTGAAGAAGTCACTAGGAAGTTGAAGCACTATTATGAAAAATCGAAGCGTAAGACATATTCTAAGCAAGGTTGGAAAGGAAATGAAAAAGTTAAGGTAAATGGTCACTGAAGCAAAAATGACCTCTGAATGTAGGTGAGAAAGAGAATGTTGTTCCTTAAAAGAAGTTTAATGTACTTGAGAAGGGACACGGGTTAGAGTTTGGAGAGCAGAAGAATAGAGGTGGTAGTTTGGGATAGTTGCAGTGTTGGATATGTCTCAAGGAGCATCTCAAGAAGGATTTTCTATCATATCAGGGAGGTAGGCGTTATATCTATAGTGCAGAAGAAGTGCAGACAATTGGGGATGTTGGAAAAATAATTCCTTAGATATATCCAACATTGGATAATAGGCAAGTGGATCAACAGACATCTATTATCGAGATGAATAATAATCTTTGTGATCAAGTTGTTTCTATTTTGGTTGACCATAAATATAATTCTAGTTATGTTAAACCTGACTTTGTGGATAAGTGTGGTTTGAGAAAATAAGTGCATGCAAACTCTTGGTTAGTGTAGTTTGCTACGGGAACTAAGAAAATATTTCATCATTGGGTAAGATCTTGTTCATTGGAGTTGAATGAAATGTCTACCTCAACACATCTGAATGCACTTCCATTGGGTTTGTACAATATGATTTTGGGTATGGATTGGTTGTATCTTCACATGACTAGGGTGGATTGTTATGAGAATGCTATTGAGTGCTTTGATGGAAATGGAGAAAATAGAATCTTACAATGTAAGAAGAAGGCTACATTAGTTAGAGTGGTTATAAATATGTAGGCAAAGCGCACTCATAGGAAAGGGTTTGTGTTATTTGTAGTGCATATTTCCAATGATAAAGGTAATGATGTTGACGATGCTGGGGTATTGAAAAGGTACACAGTTTTATAGTAGTTTTAGGATGTATTTCCCACAAAGAATTCAGAGTTTTCAACTCACAAGAAACTATAATTTTCTATTGAATTGGTACTGGAGGAAACACCAACATCAAATGAACTGTATAGGATGAGCACTCTAGAGGTAGTAGAAATAAAGTTGTAGTTGAAGGAAATGCTTGAAAATGGATATATTAGGCCAAGTGCATCTCCTTGGGGTGTACCCATGTTGTTTGTGAATAAATAGGATGGTACTCTTAGGTTATTCTTTTATTACATGTATTTGAACAAGGTAACCGTTAAGAATAAGTATCTATTACCGAGTATCGATGAATTGTTTTATGAGTTGAAGGGAGTAAGAGTGTTCTTGAATATTGATTTGAGATTAGGATATCATCAGGTACACATCAAAGAAGAGAAAATTTACATGACTTATTTTATGACCAAGTATGGGCATTGTGAGTTTGTTGAACTTCCTTTTGGTTTGATTAATGCTCCAACTAATTTTATGTTCTTGATGAATAATGTATTGCATCCTTATCTGGACAAGTTCGTGATTGTATTCATTGATGATATATTGATATAATATAAGAATAAGGAAGACCATTTCGAACACTTAGAAATAGTATTAATATTGCTAAGAGAGAATTAGTTGTATGCTAATATTAGTAAATGGAGTTTCTTTAAAACATAGATATATTACTTGGGACATGTTTTTCGAAGTAAGACGTAATAATGGATCCAAAAGTGATAAGAGCTATCATAGAATCGGAAGGTCCAAGGAAGGTGGATTAGGTTAGGTCATTCACGAGGTTAATAGGTTACTATATGAGGTTCATTAGGAACTTCTCATGGATATCCTAGCCTATTACATCGTTGCATAGGAAAGGAAATAAATTTTAATAGATAGAGGAATGTGCAGCCGGTTTGAGCAGTTGAAGCAATTGGTTACCAATTCTCCAGTTCTCTATATTGTAGATTCAGATAAAAAAAATTTGGTATGTGCATATTCTTACAAGAGAGGACTTTGTGGAGTTATAATGTTGGAAGGATAGGTGGTATGATAAGAGTCAAGGAAATAAATGAGCACAAGAAAAATTGTGACACATGATCTTTAGGTAACAACGAGCAGTCATGCATTGAATATGTGGAGGAATTATCTTGTGGGTGGGAGGTTCATCTTGATGAGTGATCACGGTGGGCTGAGATAATTATTTGAGCAACCGAATCTTAATGCTAGCCAAGCTAGGTGGTTGGTCATGCTCATTAAGTTTCAATTTCAAATCAATTACATTAATGGAAAGGAGAACAGGGTTGCACATGCTCTTAGCGGAATATTACAGGTAAATCATATAGTAGCTATGAGTTCTTGTGTGATAAATTTACATGATCATATGATACATGCAAGACAAAAAGATGAAAAGTACAGGGAGCTTAAGCACGTGTTACAGTAGCAGGGTACATGTGAACAATATGTGGCTTATCATCTTACGACAGATGGATTGGTTAGATTTAGGGACAAGATCTATGTGTCGAAAAACTGTGAGCTCAAGAATATTATTCGTAGGGAATTTCATATCAATCCATATTCAGGTAAATCGGGATATCAAAAAACATTGACATCAGTTAATAAGTTCTACTATTGGTCAAATATGAAGAAAGAGGCAGTTCAGTTTGTGGCAAGGTGTTTATATTTTCAAGGGTAAAGGAAGAGTACGAGCATCCAGGTGGTTTACTAAATTCGATTCTCATTCGAGAGTGGAAATGGGATGTTATTTCTATGGATTTCATCACAAGTTTTTTGACAAAATATAGATAACATGATTCCATTATGGTTGTGTTTGACACGTTGACTAAGGTATTTCACTTTGTAGCAGTTAAGTCTAATTATTCGGATAGTAAGGTAGAAAATGTCTTCATCATGGACACGGTGAGCTTGCATGGTATTCTGAAGAATATTATATCATACAGAGATGGTAATTTCAGTTCGAGGGCTCGGAAAGAGCTATTTTTATGTTTGGGTACAGATTTGGCCTTCACTACAACTTATCATTTGTAGATATATGGACATACAGAGAGGGTCAATAGTATTTTCGAGGAAAAAATAAGAATGTATGTTATGCATCAATAACAAAAGTGGGAAGGATATATCCCACTGATGGAGCTTGCTTACAACAATGAGTATTAGGAGTCACTGAGGATGAGTTTGTTTGAGGGAGTTTATGGGTATAGTTGTAATACTCAAATAAGTTGGATTGATCGAGTTAAAAATATACTGATAGGACCATATATGTTGGCAAAGATGGAGCAAGAAATGTAGGTTATCAAAAAGAATCTAAAGGAAACACATGATAGACATAAGAGTTATGAATATCAACATAGGGAATTTAAGTAGTTTTAGGTTGGAGAACATGTGTACTTATAAAATAAACCCAAAAATATCTCCTTGAGGACTGGGCCATGTGAAAACCTAGCATCTTAGTATTGTGGGCCTTTCAATATTCTTGAGAGGGTTAAACCAATAGCCTATCGACTTGCACTGCCTCCGGAAATGAAAGACCATGCTTTTTTCCATGTTTTTTTGTTTAATAAGTATGTGAAATATGTTTCTTATTGCATTGATTATTATTTATTGTGGGTGGAACAAAAAGGAGAATTCAAAAAGGAACCTCAGTGTATATTGTAATGAAATATTCTCATGCTCCATAATTGAGAAATCAAGAAATTTAAAGTGTAGTGGAACCACTTTGGGCTCGATGAAGCTACATGGGAGATGGTTGATTAGATGTAGGCTATGTATCGTTATCTACTCATTGGTTGAGAGGATTTTCTTAAATATTTGTTTTGATTTTATGTTTTCGTTATGTCTATGTATGCATATGTTCTAAATACGACATCTCGTTGTGTTATAAACCTCAATTAAATGGTATGGTGTTCATGATATGTTGGATAAGTTTTAGTAGATGGATATGATGTGAATGGTGCATGTTTCTATGTTATAAAGCTCCATATTCAATATGAATTTGATGGTTTATAAGATTCATTGAACAACAATGAAGGTGTTTCCCGAAGTGGGAGGGTTCTGTAATAGCCCTGGCTAAAAATCCATGTAATAAAGTTCAAAAACGAAAAATAAGACCACAGTCATGGGACACGTATTCCAAGATGAATGTTGGTAAAAACATCGTAGTGGGTGTCATTTGGTTTATTATGGCTACGGGGAAATTGGAAAAGGAAACATAAAATGTTTTTAAAGGAAAATAGGAGAAAAGGAAGGCGTAAGGTCACATGTTTCATGTGAGGAGGAAATTAAATGAAAGAAGAAAATAAAGAAAATAGAGGCCTCAAAGCTAAAAAGGATTCTAAGAATTAGTTCATATCTTTTTCTTTTTTTTTTCAGTTTCAGCTTGGAGTTTTATCTCTATTCTCTCTCTCTCTCTCATACTCTTGGACACTTGGATAATTCTTGGAGAACTCTAGCATTGGAGAAAGGAACGAAAAGGAAGGAAAAGAAAGGAAAGCAAAGAAAATAACAATAAAGGAAGAGTTGAATCAAGCAAGTATATCAAGACTACTTGCAATTATCAAGTTGCATGTATGACTTCCTTATTGGTTTTGACATGCATGGTACATGCATGTGTATATTGTTTTTGTCATGTTCTCATTTGCACGGTTTTTGCTTGGTTGTGATAGTGGTTTCATACTTGCCATGCCATTTATTGATATCCATTGTGTGATGGAGTTATATTATAGGTTTTTATCTGTATTTCTATATGGTTTTGTGACTAAGTGAGGTGGTCTCGAGAAAATTCCCAAGGGCCTAGAAATCCCTTTACCAATAATGGAAGGATATATGGTAAATCCTAATGGTGGAGACGAAAAATTCCTCAAGGTATTGGTAAATTAATCTAGAGGAATCCAAACTTGTTTTGGGCCTAGTGATCCCCTAACTAGTTTTGAAGAGATTGCAGTAAATCTTGTTTGGGTAGGTGCTTTCTTTGGGCCTATAAATCCCTTGACCGATAATGGTGTGATATGCGGTAAATCCTGATAAATCCTCTCTTTTTTTTCTTGAGTGCCCCATTCATGCTTGGAATATGGCATGGGGGTGATTGCTTGAAAGAGAGATTGGATTCATCCAAGTCTATGGTTGCGTCATACATGGAAGTCCCTGACTTGGTTATTTTTTCATATGTTAATAAGAGCTCTTTTCCTCTTGTATTTCATGAGTAGTTATACTTGTTATTATGTGACTTTAATGGTTTTTCTATCATGATTATTATTTTTGTTATATGTTGGTTATAAACATGGTTTTATGATATATTTTAGCTATGGATCTTAACATTTTTTGATTGGTAAATGAATGGTTACTGAATGCATGTCCTAAAATATGTTATTGCAGTTATTGTGAGAGGTCATTATACCTTCTTGATAATTTCCAGATTAGTATGAGACCCCTATTTTTAAATATGCATTTATGACCTATAAACTACATTTTCACAATGTGCTTAACAGAATTCCTATCACGGGTAGGCCTTTCTAGGTAACTTTATTACCTAATTTTTTTTAATCGCTTGTCCTTATGTTTTTTCATCATTTTCGAAAGTTCTTTCAAGTTCTGAGTATAGGTCTGGATACTAGCCCTGAAAAAGTGGATTAGATCTCGGGGTGTCTTGCACAGAAATCGATAATTTAGTTTGAATTTATCGGGATACAAGGTTATCAATGCGACATGGAGGTTACAATTTTCGGCTTGCTGTTTTGCAAGAGACTAGGAATCCATATCACTGAAAATTTAAGTTAGATCAGGGTTTGGGCACCTGGAGTGGTTGTTTAGCTTTTGGGAGTCCTGTAGCTCTTGAGGAAGGTCAATAAGGTTTTAGTTTTTCAGTTCCACTTTCTTAAATATACCTACGTGTTTGAATCATATCATAGTGACTCTTCATCACATATTTATCGCAGTGGGACGGTGAACCTAGGTAAGTGTGGGAGGAGGGTGTTACATTCTCTGTTGGGCCAAGCTTTCAAGTGGGCTACTCTTACAATTATGGAAATGCTTCCAATTGTTATGCTATCGACCACATATTCTTGGTCCTTTTTTATCTACTCTGCTGACTTTTTATTTGGGTTTGAAATTGATGCCAACTTTGGCTTGGCGCCAAAGGCTCACCAAAACACCTTTCTAACTCTACTATATTGGGTTCACTATACTTTTATTGGATGTATATTTCAATCTAGGAATATATTTATAGACTTTTGAATATCACTGGAAAGCTCTTTCATAGTTATATCCATCTGAGTGGGTTTCACCTACATCTAAGATGATATCCTACATAAGAACTACCTCTAAAATCCATGCACCATTTAATTTCCTTTGTGTCTTTTTGTCATTGCCTTTTCTTTTTCCTTTGCCACCTATGTTATTTCATGTTCCATCAATATTTTCCTTAGCCACCAATGACAACATGTGTACCAATGCAGTTACTTTTCCATTTAATTTTCATTTCCCATTTCCTTTTCCATCAATGACAACATATTTTAGCAGGTTAAACAAGCCTCGAACGAGGGTTTGATCCACATATAGAGCTATTTTTTATTTTTTCGTGGGTGGCTATGGTAAAGTTTTTAATTATGGCGTGGGAATCATTGCATGCGCCATGATCTCTGTACCCTAAACCTTATTACATCTCGTGGCATATACATCAATGAAGGGTTAATATAACTGTGACCCCAAACCATCACTATAAAGTTAACTCCGACTGCTAAATATAGCATATCATTGATAACTATAGATATATGGTGGAGCTGTCAAATATTGTGAGCTCTCCCAATATCCGTTCCCCCAAAATTGTGGGTAGATAAACATTAAATATAAATTATCACCCATGATATTTTTAGATCCACCCGATGGCCTAGTAGTGAGGCATGCCATTTTTAGGTGGAAGGTTAGGGATTCGAACCCCGTGCATCTCCAACAAAATTTTGACTAGATAAACACCACATGGCCTTTCCTGATTCAGCCACGTTATAACTACCACTCCCAAATTTACCTAGTTTCACTAGATTACAAGGATAAACATTAGATAAAGAGCTACTATGACATGACCCAACCTCCCAGCTCCAATTAAGGAAGCGGGTCCTACAAACTGACTCACTGACAACTCACAGAAATCCATCAGGATACTAGGTCACTTAGAAGTCATTCCATAATCTCTAATGATAAAATCCTAAGATCAAACTTATTTTTCACTGACCTAACCCACAACTTCACCCACAACAAGGCATTCATGTGGATGTGAGCCTCCAACCACACTCAAAATCCTATATCCATGCACTTGCAACCCAAAATATTTAATTTATAGCATGCACTCCCAGGATCAGTGACACTTTTTCAATCCAACCTCGAGACCACTGCCCATAACTTCTTGAAAATTTCCATAAGCATAACTTACAAGATGAAAATGCCAAATTTTCAAACTTGGACAGGAACTTGACCTAGACCACATAGAACATAATATGCATTTCATCAAACACATGACAAACATGTAATCTAAATGTAATGAATGCATATCTGATTATAAACTAATATCCTTCACCTGAGAATCACTGAGAAGGCCTCATACCCTCTCTAAAAAGATTCAATAGAAATTTTTAGTCCATCCATTCATCAACCATTTATATATTCATCGAAAATATCAAGATCCATAAGAAATATATATCATATAACCAATAAATATGATCCACGTGGATATTGGTGGCCACTCGCCTATTCCACCTAGTCAGTTTCATCAATTTTCTTTTTACTAATTTTAGTATTTTTTCAGGTCCTTAACATTCGAGGAATTTTGAGGCCCTAAATAGCATAATCCTCAGATGGATATTTCCAGTGAGGCATCATATGTCCTAGACAGAGATACTATGACCAAGTTATGACCCCGGGAAGTTGGTTACCCAACTAACCCAAACAGAGTCCCTAAACTCTTGGTGTTTGTTACACGTCATTTTGTCACCATGACATTTGGCTGTTCATATGGGTCTATCACCATCCATATCATGTTCCCTTAGAGGTTAAAAAACACTTATGTTCATGAGCCAAGTCTTGCAAATTAGAGAAAATCTCTGTATAACCCTTAAAATATTGTCTACACGGGTTTACTAGCCTTTCCCTGCGCATATGCTGATGTTTCTTCCATTAGCCGTAGAGATCACCACACTATCAGCCACTAAAGCATACACACCACCGTGAAAATAAAGTAAGAAGAAAAATTAACTTCTAGAAGCTTAGCTGGTCAAATATTCTCCCAACTGGAAGCCTCTAGAGTCACGTCGTTTGAGCTCTATCCCTCCATTCATGTAGCTCATCCCTTGGTCGAAGGAAATAAAATCCCTTCATGGGAGGAACCCATCCCTCTCATTATGGAACTAAAACTACCTCAATATCCCTATATATTGAGCTCAAGTTTCAGGTTCAAGGGTAGATACCTAGAGATATTGATGTGAATAGAGACGGATTGTTATAGTTTCCAAGTTGAAGAGAGTTCATAGAGAGGATATTTTCTATACTAGTGAATTGTTATTTACATTCTAAATATCACAGATTTGTTCCTATGAATTCAAGTTGCTCATTCCAAGAGGAAGGATTATTAGACTGAAGGAGAATGATTTCTCAGAACATTGAGAGGAATATGTACAACATCAAGGCATCTTATGGTAAGATTACTCTTTCTAATTTATGATAATACATATGGATCTATTTTCCTCATTGTCTTCTTCATGGGAATGATATCAATAATTAGACTCCTTGGTCCCTAATTTAGATTAGTGCTTTCTGATTATTATATATTTCATATGCTTTTGATTATTTGTCTTGTCTTTGATTATAGGTTCTACTCATCATCGAAGAACAACTTTGGAGCGATGAACAAAGGGCTACACTAGACATTTGGTTTTCAAGGTAGGAGAATGTCCTCTCTACTTTAATATTATAATAATATTAAATTAAAAATAATCTAGAGAAAGAGGTATTCAAATGGACGTTTTTTTCTACTTACTCATTGGAGTACTAGGGAGATCTCACTAGTCCGCAAGAGGGATTAATCCTAGTAACAAATTGGTGACCATACTAGGGATTTAGAGCTTAGTTTTCTTTGTTTATGTTTAGTTTGAAACTTTAGTTTTATGGTTTGAATTCTCTGTGTGTGCTTGGGTAGATAAGTTTTTAGAATCTCTGAGAAAGAAAACCTAAAATTTATTTTTTCCATTTTTTTCCTTGCATGCAAAGTTTTCTTCGGAAGACCGAGCAACAATCTACGCGACTTGTTAGTGAAATATAGTGCACATTCACATTGTCGCTAACTAATAGGCTGTTCACCAACTAGAAAATTTTGAAAAAAATAAAATTTTCCTTTTTAGAGCCAACTCACTAAATTCTGGAAGTTTACCATGATCCTTTCTAGTTTTTAGACCCTTTGTGAGAACTTATTTTCAGCAATTTTGAGTCTTGTGTAATTAATCAGCCTGTTTTCACTTTACAAGTTAGCGTTTGCCCTAGTTTACTGTTGCTCTATATGGAAGATACCTTTGTATGCCTCATATTACTAGTTTTATAATTTTATCTTCTTGATCTATCAGAATTTTAGACAACCTTACTTTTATGAATATTTATTTCCTATTCATTTGTAAACTTGGAAAAGCTTCTAGATTACTAAACCCTGATTTAGCACCAAACACGGTTGTATGATTTCATTTATGCTAAGATAAGTGGAAATATTCTTAGTATGATTGAAACTAAGAGAAATCATCTACAAAACATTTATAGGTATCCTACTTAGGGATCAAAACTAGATTTTTTGATTTTATTTTGATGTTTATATTTTTTAGAGTTTTTAAGGAATTGCTTTCTTTTGGGAATTGTTTGTTTGTTGAAATTGTAGTTTTTGACTTGATTTTTAAAGGAATTTTATTTGGGAAGAGAAATTGAAATTTAGTTCTTAATGAAATTGTTTTATTTTCAACAAGGATTTTATTTACAAATGAGGAAGTTTATGTTTTAAATTCAAAAATATCTCAACTTTCACCTAAATAGAATTCATTGAAAATAAAGAGTTGCACTTGTCATATAAATGCATTTAGAGTATTTTTTGTCGGGTCACATTATCATAAAAGTTTCAATTCCATTCCCTTTGTGTTAAATAACAGCGAAATCAATACAATGCCTAATAAAATTAATCTACACATTTTTATATTTTCTAGGGCTCATTCCATCAATATATCTTCGGCTAGTGTTTTGGAATAGGTTTTAATAAACGTTCCAATAAAATTAAAAAAAAAACAAGTGGAATCTTGCAGTAAGGAAATCCAATTGTTACATTTGTACTCTGGGAAGCTCTTCTTAAAAGAGTCAAGCATGAGATCATGTCAGACCCAGTGAGGTAATCATACCTATCTCATTGAAAAAAATAGAAAAAATGCACGTAATACAAATGGTAAACCTCTGATTAACCATTGTCGAGGAGCCTGGGGTCATTTATTGCCAAACCTCAGATTTACCATGTCGAGGAGCCTTCAAGGAGTTGAGCTTAATACTCTGCCCTTGTGTGTATATTGGATCATATATTGTTCCCCCACGTGCATTTGTCTCGGGTCGTGACCTTAGTGGCCATAATATTTAATATTTTTCCCAAGGTGATGGTGGAGGGAAGGTCCCACTGTACCTGGAACAGACGTCCGCTAGACTCACTTCAACTTTTTGGAGGGTATTATTCACTTCAAAATGGCATAAGTACAGGTACTTGCACCAGATAGTTTCATTAAGTAGGTTGTCAATGTAACTGTTCCAACTGCCAAGTTTTCCATATGAACCTCTATGGCGGTGGATTTCATTACCAACTACTGTTTTTAGAGTGGAAACATATTGTTTGTGTGTGGATTTTCTCTTAGATTTTGTAGGCATGTGTTCAAATTTATTGTTTTTAGCGGCCTGAGGTGTGTTTAATTTAAATATTTTTTGACTTCGTGTGTTAAACATTAACCATGGATGAATTACCGAGACACTCTCATAGAATGCAACGGAAACCCCCTGAGTATACACCGAGTCAATTGGAAAAGTTAAAATATGAAAGAGGCCAACCGTTAGGAACCAACTCTACTGAAGAAGAGGAAACATATGTAACAATACATCGCAATTACGAAGTAAATCAACCTCGGACAGTGAGGGGAAATCAAGAGAATCTAGAAATTTTCAATTAATTGCATTTGAATATGCTACCACAGAGTTGTCAAATACTCAACTCATTGAACCAAAAATATCTGAACCTAAATTTGAATCTATTTCGCCTAAGTCAGCTTTGGAATTCATAGCCCAAACTCCTGGTTGTCTTCATTCACCTCGATTGAAACTTCACATTACGAAGAATCTTCCTCTTTGCCTAATTAGTATCAAATAAATTACTGACATAGAAGAAGAGATTACAATTTCTTTGCGTCAAGAATCTTTAGATCTAAGGTATAGTGAATTGATTTACGCTTACACTCCTTTTATACAATAACTTTGGTATCAATAGATCACTTACTTTCTACATAACACTGGTCTCGGTTATTCACCACGCTGGATTCCTTTTCACTCTATACCTAGAGGTAGTTATATGGCTTCATCAAGCATGCCAGGTCAGCCATCTATGTTTTCTTTATCTCCTGAAACCTTTTTGTATGGTGGTCCATCAGTTCCTGTTGGATACCAGTCGCTCTCTGGTACTTTCTCAGGAGCATCTCCCTCTTATAAAAATATTACACAATCAACCGGTCTTGATGAATCTAATACTGAAAATCTGACAATGGAACAAGTCTATATCATGTCCAGAAACATTCCTCAAACTATTTCCCAAGGTGGAAATTTACCACCTGGGGGGCAGTATACTCCTCAAGGACAACCTCTTCAGGGAAAATACCCTGGTCAAGGGCCACAGCCTTTTAAAGGGTTTTATCCTGTCCAAGGACCACAACCTTTTCAAGGGCAGTACCTTTTTCAAGGTCCACAACCCATTCAAGGATGGCAGCCTATCAAAGGGAAACAGTTTTATCAAGAGAAATTATCGTTGCAAGGAGGTCAACCTTTTAATGGAACTTATCCAGGAAATTATCAAAATTATGTTCCAATACCTCAAGTTGGTTATGTTCAACCTTGTGAACTGCAAAATTTAATGGGAGCTCCTTACCCCGACATTAATACTGTGTTGAGCCCACCATTGAATCAACAACAATTGTAACCTACTGTACAAGTACCTTATAATTAGCCAGGTAAAACAACTGGACAATTTGGTTACACCCAAATCCACCAACCTACTCATCTTGCACTTCGAATTACCCCTCAAGTATCTGTGCATAGTAGTCAAAAAGCTGGTCCGAGTACTCATGTCCAATCTGTTGTGCAAACTTCTATTCAACAACCCATCACACCTATCCCTAGATTTTCTCAATTCCCTATTGCTATAGCTCCTCAAAATACTACATCAACTGTTACACAGGAAATCCTTCAAGTTACTACTCATGATACTAGACTTGTAGTTCAATCTACCATTCAAACCTCTATAGGAAAACCTAGTATGACTACTTTTCAAACAAGTCAGCCTTTAGTAGGTAATTTTTTACAGAGTTAACCGATTCAAGGGTAGTTTCAATATGGATGAACAGGACAAAATCCAATATACCAAAATCAATCGTACCTTGGTTATATATATAAAATACCAAAACAACCTCAGTTTGGTCCAGTAAACCCTAGATACCCTAGAGGTGATCCAATCCCATCTTCTCAGGTTATTCCAAGTTATCGTTGAAATCCTCCTCCGAGTACTGGTATTATTCCTCAAGGTTACCAATTTACACAACAATATCCTAACCATCGGTTACCATTCATTGCAACTTTGGACTTACCATATTTCTCTCGCCTTACGATTGATCCAATTTATTATCTTTCGTATTGGCCAACAATTCCAACCAAGTTGCCCAGTGATATACCTAAGTTTGAAGGAAAATCAGGAGAAGACCCCTCAAATCATGTGATGACTTGTCATCTTTGTCTTGCATCGAACTCCTTAATCGATGATTCCATTCGATTGATAATTTTTCAGAGAACATTGATAGGCCTAGCTGCGAAGTGGTATATTGAATTACCATGTGGCTCTTTCAATAATTTCAACGCTTTAGCAACAACTTTCCTAACTCAATTTAGGTTTCCAGTCTGCTATGAAAATGGCACAAAAATTTTAACTTCATTAAAACATATTATGTCTACATAAATTTCAGATCACATACATCAATGGAGATTTAGACGAAAAATAGTGAAGGTGTTCAGTCCGTATCAAATTTTGACAGAATGGTTCATTAAATCATTACTTCCAAAAATAAAAAAAACATGTAGCTAAGGGAGGTTTTATTACAGAAGAACAAGTCATAGCTCAAGCAAAGTAATTAGACCTTGTATACACACATTCTTGTACTCTATATGAAAAAATTCTCAATTTACCACGCCTAGGTCAAATTACTGCTACTCCTTCTAGTTCTCATTTTGGAGACAGTGTAATTGGTACAGTTAGCACTTCAAAAAGTAAGAAGAAATCACCAAAATATACTTCTTCCATTATAAATCTACTAGATACACCTATAGGATATTCTTCCCTCAAAACTTCTGTCGATATCCACATTTTATATTCATCCACAACTAAACCTAAAACCAGTAATAAGAAGAAAGGGAAGAATAAAAACAAACAAAACACATCTCCTAAAGAGAAAACAGAGAAAATAGAACCATCTGATGAAAAGAAGAAACCTCGTTATCCTTGTCTTATCTATGACAAGGATCACTATACCAAAGAGTGTCCACAGTGAGCCGAGGTATCCAAATTTGTCAAAGGCTCACCCACACTTTCTGTCTTGAACAATCCTTTTACATCTCAAGATAGTAAAATGATTGGATCTTCTTCCAATTAATTGGAATATATTTTGATGATGTCTCAGGCCATGGTTGTGACACGATCTGAAGACTATGGATCTAAGAGTCCTATAAGTATTAAGGAGACTAAGTCATTCAGTCAGATACCAACAACAACTCCTTCAATTTCGAGACCATTAAAAATCGAGAACCTAACCCTGATTTGGTGATTAAACGACTTTCTAAAGGTGTACTTCGAAAATAGGCTTTCAATCAACATGCGAGAGCCTCTCAAAATTACAACATGTTGAAGATTTGTTGATATCCCCTTCAGTAATTTTAGCCCTATAAGTGATACAATCATGTCCAGAGAAAAGGAAATTACTATTACCATCTATCGGAGATATTGATCCTCAAGACTCAAACCTAATGATATTTGATTTTGAAAATTTTGTAGCTAAAATCCAACATCAAATGGCTTTTCAAATTTGAGTATTAGTCGAATCAAGATGATTTTTTCATACTGTAATTGATGAGGGGGAATCTACGTGTATAATGTCGTTAAAATGTTGGAAAACCCTTGGTTCTCCAACACTTAGACAATCACCGACTATCCTTAAAGCCTTTGATGGAATAGTTTTACATCCTTATGGAATACTCTAGGATCTGCCTATAGAAGTAGAAGGAAAAACCATAAACATAGTGGTGGAAGTTTTTGATGTCCCTCTTGATTACAACCTTATTTTGGGTCGCAGTTGGTCTTACACAATGGCTGCTATTATTTCTTCAGTATTTTGAGTAATAATGTTTCCTCATAAAGGAAATATTATTAAAATCGGCCAGTTGTCATATTTTTCTTTAGACCCTAATTCTACAGATAGTATCCAGCATGTCGGAAAAACAGTTATCCCATTCAAAGATGTTGGTGTAGGAGTAATGAAAGATTCCACTCTCATGGGAACTTTCACTATGCCTTCTCTCAAGGTACCACGAACAATTGAAAATATCAATATGATCACATCAAACACAATGCCATTTGATGACACATGGATTGTGCCTTTAGAATCAGAATTGGACTCTTATAATGGCTAGATGTCGTTAACTTCTTTTGAATCAACATATGTAGCAGTACAATCATATTATAACAACTCATCAAATTCTACTGATCCAATGAATGTGATCCATTAAGAATTATCTTCTACATCAAGCTCAAATTTGACATTGTTTCCAGATCCCTTTCAACATGTGTTCATAACTAATGAAAACATTCGTGAAATATTTTCATCAGACAAAATTCTATGGAACGATCTACATCATCGATCTTAGTTTTTTCCCGAACTTGATAAACTAGAAAATGAATTTTCATCCATTTTTACGATTGATTATGCCAAGGAATCTCATAATCCCACATCAATGACACATTCAAATTCTGAGATGAACTTCGGAAATATTTCTACAACAATTCCTATTAACATATCAATTAAACCTAGAATTATTGAAAACATTCATATAGGTGCTTCTTGTTCAATTCAAGAGATTAAAACTTACAAACCCCTATTTCAATAATTTTGAGAAATTTTTTCGTTGTCTTACGAAGAGATGGAAGGTATCGATCCTAATATTGTTATTCATGAAATTAAGAGATACCCAAATGCCAAACCTAGTAGACAGAGATTTCGTACAATATATCCACAGAAAGTTACAACAATCAAAGTTGAAGTTGAAAAAATATTAAGAGTGATATTTATTTATCCTATTCCTTTAACATATTGGGTATCTAACATAGTTCCCGTAACAAAAAAACAGGTCAGTATTAGAGTATGTGTGGATTATTGGGATATTAACAAGGCTTATCCAAAATACAATTATCCTACACCCTATATCGATCAAATTGTTGATGATGGTGCCAGAAATGAAATATTATTTTCTATGGATGGCTTTTCTGGTTACAATCAGATCAACATACTCCCTTTCGATCAACCTAAAACAATGTTTATATGTCCTTTGGTTACATTTTCATATTGTAAGTTACCTTTTAGATTAAAAAATGCTGGTGAAACTTTTCAAATGGCTATGTCTTATGCCTCTCATCATATCAAACATATTATACAACCTTATTTGGATGACTTATGTTGGGCCTTAGTTTTGGTCTTATTTTGCTCAAAGAAACTTACTAATCCATCTATTTTCCATCCATTTTCCCTTCATTTATTCCATTTTGATGTATATTTGATATCTATTCAGGTATTTAATTTTAATTTTTCAATTTCTAAAGTTTTTATGAAAGTTTGGTTTTTAGTGCAAAATTGGCAGATTCAGAAATCCCATAGAAATAGGGCAGTTTTGAGATTCTATGGGATTGGCCATATTTCTTGGGATAAGAATAATGAATTCGACTTATATAGGTGGATGAGAGTAGATGGGTTTGTAGAATGGTAAATGGAGGGTGTGCATTGATTACAGGGAATTGAACAAAGCAACTTTGAAGGATCACTTTCCTTTGCCTTTTATCGATCAAGTATTAGATACATTAGTAGGTAAAAAGTACTTTTCATTTTTGGATGGTTTTAGTGGCTATAATCAAATTCAGGTAGCACCTGAAGATCAAGATAAGACCACATTTACTTGTCCATGGGAAACTTTTGCCTACCGAGTGCTTCCTTTTAGGTTATGTAATGCACCTGCAACATTCCAAAGAGCAGTACTAGGAATTTTTTCTGATCTAATCCATGATTGTGTAGAGGTTTATATGGATGATTTTACAGTTTATGGTAATTCATTTGAAGAGGCATTAGAAAATTTGGAGAAAGTTCTTATAAGATGTAAAGAAACAAACCTTTCATTAAGCCATGAAAAATGCTTTATGATGTTTACTGAAGGGATTGTTTTAGGACATCATATTTGAGGAGATGGGATTAAGGTTGATAGATCAAAAGTTGAAGTCATCTCCAAGTTGCCTATTCCAAATTGTCAAAGAGATGTTAGAAGTTTTCTAGGATTTACTGGTTACTATAGAAGATTTATATAAAACTTCACTAAAATAGCATCTCCACTCTTCAAATTGCTTACAAAAGACTGTGAATTTAAATGGGATCCTGATTGTCAATCAGCTTTTGAAACTTTGAAAACAAGAATATCCGAAGCACCTATCTTGAGAGGACCAAATTGGAAACTCCCTTTCCATATTTCTACGGATGCTTCAGATACAGCTCTAGGAGCTGTGTTGGGTCAAAAAGATTTAGTTCCTTATGCCATTTATTATACTAGTAAAAATTTGACTCCCACAGAGTTGAACTATACTGTGACTGAAAAAGAGTTTTTAGTTGTTGTTCATGCAATTAATAAGTTTAGACATTACATAACAGGCTATGAAACTTTTATTCATACTGATCATTATGCAATTAGATATTTAATGAACAAACCTGTTACTAATGGCAGAGTGACAAGATGGCTTTTACTTTTGCAAGAATTCAATATTACTGTGTTGGATAGACCAGGAAAACAGAATACAGTAGCTGACTTCTTGTCTAGGATTCAAAATACTAAAGAAGATTCTCCTGTAGAAGATAAATTTCCTGATGAATACTTGTTTGCAGTAACTATTAAGACCCCTTGGTATGCAGATATTGCTAAATATTTGGTTACAGGGAAACTACCTTCACATTTATTTCCAAGAGAAAAACGAAAGATTATTCAGGAGAGTTCAAAATATTCATAGATTTCTAACGAATTGTTTAAAATAGGGCCAGATCTTGTGATCAGAAGATGTGTCAGGGAAGATGAAATGCCTGATATTCTTAAGGCATGTCATGATGAACCATGCGGCGGACACTTTGCGGACAAAAGGACGGCCTATAAAATCCTTTCCTTGGGATATTATTGGCCTTCTCTCTTCAAAGATGCAAAACAATATGTCAAAAGGTGGGATAGCTGCCAAAGAGTAGGGAAACCTACCCTTTCAAATGAAATGCCATTGCAAACACAGGTACTCATTGAACCCTTTGAAAAATGGGCTTTAGATTTCATTGGACCTATTAATCCACCATCTAAGCAAAAAAAGTATATATTGGTTTGTACTGATTATGTTACTAAATGGGTAGAAGCCAAAGCATTAGTATCTGCTACTGAAAATTCAGTTGTTCATTTTCTTTATGAGGATATTTTTACTCGCTTTGGTGTTCTAAGAGAAATTGTGACAGATCAAGGAAGCCAATTCACATCCAACTTGGTGGAGAAATTGATGGAAGAATACAAAATCAAGCACAGAAGATCTACTCCTTACCATCCGCAAGCAAATGGTCAAGTGGAGTCTACAAATAAAGTTCTTAAAAGTATCATCACCAAAACTGCTCATCTACATAGAAGAGATTGGGCAGAAAGGCTTCCTGAAGCCTTGTGGGCCTGCAGAACTACATGGAGAAATACAACAGGACATTCTCCCTATGAACTTGTTTATGGGAAAGAAGTCTTGCTCCCCATTGAGTTCCAAGTCAAGACCTTCAAGATAGCAATTCAGTTGGGGATGGACTTATCAGAAGCCCAAAAGCATAGAATGGAGCAGTTGAATGAGCTAGATGAGATCAGACAAGAAGAAATTTTAAGAACTGATCTAGTTCAATATCAAAGAGCTAAATGGCATGACAAGTACATCAAAGAGAAGAAGTTTCAAGAAGGAGATTGGGCATTGTTATTTGATTCCAAGTTTAAATATTTTCAAGGAAAATTTCAGACTCATTGGCTTGGGCCATATGAGATTGACAAGATCTTTAGCAATGGAGCGGTAAGAATCAATACCATTGATGAGTTTCAAACTTCTCTTATTGTGAATGGCCACAGATTGAAAGTTTATCATAAGCCACTCTCAAAAGAGGATTTTGTCAAAATGTTTCAAGAAAATTCTGCAATCAGGCTGGTACAGAAGAATTCTTCTTCTCCACCAGCTTAGCTTTTGTTCTTTTCAGTTAAAAAATAAAATAAAAATAAAAATAAAAATAAATAAATAAATAAATAAATTGTATAAGCCTGAAAACCAATCATTGATTGGCAGTCTTATACAGAAAATATAGGGTGAAAATCAGGAACACCTGACACTCTATATTTTCCAAAAAAAAAATATCTCTTTCATTTCACAA